>VZTQ01001698.1:115107-164497 GCA_013400755.1 Pelecanoides urinatrix
ATTCGGTATCGAGGGCTATAAGACCGGTATCACATTCAGGAGACGAGGCCCCAGAGCCTAAAATTAAGAGACTGCCCTTGTCACCATGTGAAGCTTTAGAGCCCAAGGAGATGTCTACTAAGCTACCTGCAAAGATGGCATTTAGAGCACATCCGAAGGACTATGTACCTAAATGAAGCCAACAAGCCGTTGTACCAAATGAAATAAACTCTTCCATGTAGGGGAGGAGTGAGTGGAATAACAATGTGATAAAGCACCATGGAATAACGATGTGGAACAAGCGGCCATCCTCAAAAGGATTCAGGCGAGCAACTCCACCGAGCCACCAAAGCAGTTTCCCCTCTTTGAGGAGATGTAGCACGCGTCTCCAGCCAGCCCACGGTGCAGAGCGCAACGGCCTGCAGTCAGTAAACCCGCATCTCTGCACACACTCCCTTCCCTACAGCACCACAGGGCGCTGCTCCAGCCGCAGCGGTGAAGATAACTGCACCGCTGAGTCGCTTCTGATGCCCTTTTTTTTTTTTTTTAATCATTTCTGAGTAGCTATGGGTTGAAAGCAACACTATAAGAAGAGTTAAACTACCAGAAATGAGGGTTGCAGTCCATTGGGAAAGATTCAGCGGTACCAAGCTACAAATGTCAGCTTGCAACAGTTTACACAAAAATGGGATAAAGCTGCTTCCCCTCTTCAGACGTGTCCTCCTGCTTTCACAAAGACATGGCATCTCTCTCATTTCCAGCAAGGACATCCTCCTGTGTCTTGTGATACTGACTTCAACTTTTAAGCACAGACTCCCAAATCATTTGCATCCTCCCTCTCCCACCGGGTCAGCATCATCACGGCTGGTTAGCACAGCAATCTGCAACAACAGCACCAACTTCCCGGCATCCCGGTCTTCAGCGGTGGGAAAAGACAGACAGTGAACAATACAAACTATACCTATAAAAATTAAATTGCACATAAACCCATCACCTGGCACATGCAAGCATTTGGGTATCTGATGAAACACCTCTATATCCAGCGTGAGAGATTAGCATACGGCAAATCAGAAAATGCAATTTTGACCTCAAGCAGTGTTTGCTGACTGCAGGATTTCAGAGAACCATCTTTGTGCTGGCCTGATTCACTAAACCTCTTGGAGAAGGCAAGTGGTCTCAAGTACCTTTCAAAATCAACCAGTTATTACTAAGTTTCATTTGGGAAGATTTTTGCTCATAACAAGCAGTTGGATAAGAGAAATACAAACTAATTTTGGGACCACACTTTTGGGGACTGGAGATGGATCTGCTCAACATATCTATTATGTAAGCCTAACTACTCTTTCTACCTTATAGGTCAAAGAAATAAAAGCAACCTTATCTGTAGCTAATCTTTGCAAATTTTACCTCAGCTTTGTTCGAGGGCCTCTTCACATCCCGAGTGTGCAGGCTGCATCTTTTGGTGATGCACGAGCTGACCACACAACTCACTATCTGCTCTTGTAGCAACCAGATGGAAAGAAGTCCCTGGGAAAATCATTGACAAACCAGTGTGCTTAACATAATCTACCCTGAAAAAAACCTCCTGTAACTCTTGGTTTCACTTAACCAAGTAGAACAGAATATAAACACTGCTGCCAAAGCCTTTGGCAAGTCTCATTTCTCTGCAGTCAGTGATTTGCAATCTGATAGCATCTTACAGACTCAGGAGTTTTTTCAGGCATTCACAGTACAGCTTATGTAGACAAATACATTTATCATCTGGGGGTGAGAATGTTGAAGAGGGTATTGTATTCAGTGTAGAAATTATTTTAGATTGACTTCTCCTCCAGCCTAACCTCACTGGAAAATGCAGCAAACCTATTTCCAGGGCTTGCGTCTGGGGATTACCAGACCTTGCAGAGTTCCAAAATGCTCCTCTGGCTGACTCCAAAACTAAACATTGCTATCTTTTCCCTTTTATATCTTGAGATAATTTGTTACACGTACAAACAGAGAGAACCTGTGCTGCAAATCTGAATCAAACATCCTCTACCATATAAATAAGTATTTAGGCTGCAACCTAAAAGTTAGTCCTTTTAGCTTTGTGGGAAACTTATAGAATCATAGAATCATAGAATCATTAAGGTTGGAAAAGACCTCTAAGGTCATCGAGTCCAACCATCAACCCAACACCCCCTATGCCTACTAAACCATGTCCTTGAGCACCTCATCTATACGTCTTTTAAATACCTCCAGGGATGGTGATTCCACCACTTCCCTGGGCAGCCTGTTCCAAGGCCTGACCACTCTTTCAGTAAAGAATTTTTTCCTAACGTCCAGCCTAAACCTCCCTTGGCACAACTTGAGGCCATTTCCTCTCGTCCCATCGCTTGTTACTTGGGAGAAGAGACCGACCACCCCTCGCTCCAACCTTGATCAAGTCTGAAAAGCCCCCATTTAGGAAGCAAGACTAGAGCAAAGATTTTTCCCTGCTCATTCTTCCCAAGATTTACGTATTTTTGGCTGATGGAGACAAAAATCAGCAACAAAGATTACTGCAAATATTTTATACAGCTGCAGTACAGTCAAACACAATCCAACCGTGGAATCACAAGCTCACAAATAAACCTGCAACAGGTTTGCATAACCCAGAGCTCAGACACCTCAACTTCTCAACACACTACACATTTGACAGTACTGACACCTCATCGAAATACATTTTTAAATCTTCAAATTACAAAATCCCAATACCAATTACGGACGTTTACTCACACAGGTTACTTTCCGGTAAATTTGAGCAGCATTCTGGCATTCTGAGTAAGGGTATTCTGAGGTAGCCATTTCCAACATGCACATTCCAAAAGCATAGACATCCACAGATTCATCGTAGTGTTCCTCATACATTTCCGGGGCCATAAATTCTGGTGTACCTACACAGACACACGTAAAAAAATGTAAATTTTTGATACAGTCTAAATGGCTTTAACCACAATCTTTTTCGCCTATAAGAAGTGTGCCCATTAGAGCTGTGTAAGGGTGCATGCAAGGTTATTTCAAAAGAGGGAAGTAACTAGAATAAGCTCAAGCATCCTCAAGGGAAGAAACCCAAAGTCAACACACACACTTACATACGCATGGCTCGCTGGTAATAATACAAGGGGAAAGAGAAAAATAATTTTTAAAAAATTAAAAAAAAGAGGAAAAAGGAAAAAGTATCAAAATTTCAAAAATGAACAAGAGAACGACGTATGGCACATTGCCTGACCATGCTGGAAGTCATGAAATGGTTTCTTTTTCTGGGTGGAGAGAGGGATGTGCACAGGCTTGTGCAGGTGAAAAGCAGAGAAGAAACGAGAACCATCACTCTTGTTTTTATCAATGAAAATTTACATTTTTTTTTCCTCCAGAGATGCATAGCAACCACCCGGCAGACAGACAGCACTTTGAAAGCAAGTGGCATCACAAATAACCTACAAAGTCACGCACAAGACATTAAACATAATTCTGTCACTGGTTTAGTGGGACAAATCAATGAGGCTACTCACAGAATAAGGTCCTACGCAACAGGGATTAGGGTGTCAGAAATCTGATGCAACTGGATAAATATTAAGTGAAGCACTGTACTTACTGCTTCCTAACGGGAAGTTGCAGCTTTATGACAAGTGGTGACTTACAACGCCTGCAACGTTTGCACAGCAAACTACTCTGAAAAGTGTGGTCTTATAAAGGAAAAGGGAAAAAAATTAACACTTAGGTAATTTATTCCAGGAGCTGTATCTCGTAATGTAATTTATGCTTAGGAGTCAAGACTAATTTATTTCCTTTTTACATTTAGAAAAGATGAAGGAAGAGAGATCAATGCAGTCATGTGTTGTGGGAGAGGACCAGCGAGCCGTGAGCACCCGGATGCCAAAAGGAGTGTGAGAGGTCTTGGACCACGTGAAGGACCCGGACAAACTCTGCCCATCCAGCCCAGGAGCAGCCGCCTCAGCACCCAAACTGTCCCCCAGGGCCCCGCGGCAGCCTGGCAGGTCTGTCAGTTTTTTGTTATGACATCTCTACATCAGCAGCAAAAGCACAACTGTAACTAGAGTAACATATACCGGGAAAAAATAGTTCTTGTATATGTTTGGGGACTTGACGTAAGCTTTTTTCCCTAATGGCAACATAAATTACATCTCTCAAAATTAGGGTCTGTCAGTAAAAACTCTGCTTTTGCACGTTTTCTGAAGTAGACTTGGCCTAACTCACAAAAAAAGCCTCAGCACAAGCATTTCTGTAAAATTCATTTTGCAAAATTCGGGATCAATCTCTCCCCTTGTTTACGTTCCTTCCACCTCAAAGACACTCATTCCTTCAGCCTTTGTGAATCAGCCGGACCCATCTCGTGAGAGTTTAACTCTGCCTGCTCTTAGGGTTCTTCTCCCAGCTGTCATGCAGGCAGTGGCTGCTGCTCTGAAACGGTTAACAACTGCCACAGAGAATGTTTTTTGGAGCTGCTACCTTCCTTTTAGAAGGAACAAGACTCAGAGACAGGAGTGAATCTCATGAATTATGGAACATTTAAAGAAAATCTGAAAAAGTGATAGCGATAGTCTAAGAAGCAAATGAAATTCTTGACACCATTCCAAAATAGCACAAAAATGACATTTTCCCCCCATCCCTTGGGGGTGGGAAGGTTCACACAGGAGTATCCTTAAAAAAAACTGACCACCTAAATGTAAAGCCGCTCAGCATCTATTCAACTCCTCTTGGCAGAAGGAGATCTGCTCTGGCTCGGCTCCCTGCAGAGATACACTGCAAGGTCAGATGAGCATCAGCGATGGCACGAACGCAGCAAGGGAAAAATTGGACTTCAGCCATGCTGACTTCATTCCGTTCAGACCGACGTAAAATCGCAGCTACTAATATTCCTTTAAAGCTACTACATCTACTGAGGGGGCAGAATTACTCATCTCACCAGCATTTCCAAGCCCTCCCAATTCTTTCCTTGGAGCAGCACTACTCATGAAAAAGATAAGCGTGGTTATATTGCCAAAATGTATGCAGACACCTTGCCAGCAACCGGCAGCCCTTTTCAGTATTGAATTTCTTTTAGACACAAGCATGCTTTGATGGTGTTGTGGTAACAACTGATTTTACAAAAACTTGTATTGGTATTACTGATATCATTTCCAGTGTTGGTATTACTGATATGATTCCATTATGTCCCATGGACAATTGTTATACTGCAAAAAAATTATGTGAAGAAATACCAACTCTCAACAGGAAAAAACCCACCAATTATTAGAAGTTAAAAATTAGAGAAACTTAACAGATATAAACCAACATGATTTCACTAAAATCAACAAGGTTAAGCAGACCCACAGTAGTCAAGCACAAATCCAAAATTTCTATCATTTCGACTTCAACGATACTGGGCTCCCTAAGCATTAAGGTCGATGCTTTTGTACAAATAATTGTAAAGAATTATAACCTCTGAAAATTTGAGATGCTAAAATAATTATTTAAGCAAGTACTGCTTGAAAGATAGGATGCTTTTTTCATACATAGTAAGGGAAAAGTGGTTGTCACTATCAGTTTGCCAACTCTAATTACTTAGAATCTAATTTCCATTTATATTGTACGCTGAAATACGACTAGGTGCATGATAACTTCCCCCACCTTCAGCATCATTTCTCAGGAATTTGCAGCTTCCTAGAACCATCACCTACAGATCTGAATATGGGAGATTTGCTACGGAAGCTTGGGTAAAAAGCACAAAATGTTTGAGAATTCAGGAAAACATTACATTTACACAGAAAACATTAAATTTAACTTTTGCAAGGAAACGACGTCCTTCAACAGTCATTCAGAAAACGTCCTCCCAGTTCAAGCAAACCCAGGTTCTAACACTCCTCACGCGGGCACCACCTAAGGGCATGAGCTATTGCATGTCTTAGTGGAAATTTCTTTTCATTTCATACCTACTGATTTTTAATAAATTGCAGATGTTGTTTCAGCAGAACTCTGCCAGGACGGTGTCGAGGCAGTGGCAAGCTCTGCAGTTGCCTGCAGAAGCAGCCTGTTTTGCTGATGCCCCAGTAAATGGGGATAAAATCCAGCCGGACCGGCTCCCCTGCCACCTCTCTGCAAAGGAGAGAAGCCCGGCTCCGCAGGGCACTTACTGCCTCTCCCTTCAGCGAAAGTAACTGTCCCTATCCCAGCATGGCTGGAAGCAGAAGACTTCCCGGGGGCTTTCCTGGGCTTTTGCAGCACTCCCTTGTTAGGGAAAGAGCAGGGCATCCTTTCTCTTCCCTCTCCTCTCTCTTTTCTTCTCCCCCCCAGCACGCACTGAGCCTGTTCTCAGGAGGATGATGCACATAAGCTGCTGAGAACCCTTGCTGCTCCTTTTGAAGGAGAGAGGAGAAGGATTTGTGGATACCAAGTAATATTTCAATTAAAAAAACAAACACGAAAAGTGACACAGAAGGAAGGAGAAGAGGAAGTCATGATACCATTTCCTACTGATTGAGATTTTTGTAGTGGTATAAAGGGAACAGTCACAAAGCCACTTTAATTTCTACTACCAACTTGCAAGTGAAAAAACTAATACAAATTGTGAAAGAAAGATAATAAAAAGACAACCACCATACCAACAGAAGGAAGCCAAGGAGAACAGGAGCATTACCTATTACACTTTTGGCAAATGAAGCTCTCTTGAGGGTTGCCAGACCCAAGTCTCCTATTTTCACAGATCCAGTTGGTCCAGTAATAAAAATATTGTCACATTTTAAGTCTCTGTGAATTATTGGTGGAGTTCTTGTGTGCAAGAAAAGAAGACCCTTCAGGATTTGCCGGCACCAGCTACGCAGGACTTTCGGTTTCATCACTTTAAATCTCTTCAGATACCTAGAGCACAAACATACACAGAAGTGGGTATAACGAAAATGAAGTGTTATTAGAGATTCTAGGGGCTTTAACAGCTGAAACTCCATTCTGGATAAGAGCCCCTTATTAGATGCCATAATAGCAGCTCAGAAATATCACAAAATTGAAAGAAATAGATCTTTTCAAAGGAAGAATTAGAGCATTCATTTTTAGGGAGGAAGATAATAAGCATTTCTGGTGCAAATAGAACCAAACATTTGCAAGTCTAATAGTACAGCAATTCACTTCGTGCAGAGAACAGCTTTAGAATATGTTTCATATATTCAAATCAGAAGAATACGGAAGCTTAATTTTAACCACAAGACTGACCTCTGTACCATGCATCTGCATTTTTTCCATTTACCTAAAACACTGATTTTGAAGGGTACATTTTGGAAAAATTTAAAACCTGCTTGTGCACTGGCAGAGGAGCACACTGGATATATGCAGTGATGAGTACTGCTCCCATTGGGGCTGAAAATCTGTTCCAGAATTCATGCCAACTGTTTTATATCAACCTTAACAAGATTGTCAGTACCAAAAGCTATTAATTAATATTGTTTAGTAGATAACCTAGAGCACCTTCTGCTTCAAAAAGAGATTCTACCATTCAAGTGCTATTCTATCTGAATTTTCTAACAAAACATGCAAATACAAGCACAAAAGCAATCACAAAAACACACCCTGACAAATTAAAACGTCACAGGCAGAAGATGAAACACAGCAGAGAACAGCTTCTAGTTGCATAACTGAAAGAGGAGAGCAGGGAACGAGAGATGGAGGCCAAAATTCTTCCTGTCAAATCAATGCAGTTCAAACGCAGGGACAAATGACAGACACCAGAGAACAGCTCCATTTTTTTCTTTTATCTGGAGATGCCTTTTTTCAGAATATGAAAGTAGGATTTTTCTAAAAATTTCCATCGCTATTCTTAGCCTCCTCACCAGGAGCGCAGTACTTACGTCTTTAGTGTTCCAGAGGTCATCAATTCGGTAACCAGCACAATGCATCTTTTGCCTTTTACACAGGATTCCCAGAAGTCATAAAATCTCACAATGTTTGGATGCTGTAGACCTTTCAACATTTCTGCTTCCTCTTTAAATCTCTGCCTCTCTACTTTTGTGAGTTTTCTGTCCTATAACCCCAAATAAGACATTGTTAGCAATGAATGGACAAAAATAAAATAAAGGCACTGCATTGCGAGGGTATTCAGAATTTTAGATTTGTTTTATGCTTCTATCAAGAGCAATTATAAAATCTTTTATGTAAGGGATGAGCAGCATGTAGGAACTAGGGCACTCGCCTTAAATCCAGTGTCAAGAAGACAAAGACTTGCCTCCGAACAAAGAGACGTCTGTGCTACACTATGCTACATGACAGCATTAATATTTCAGGCAACACAAACACACCTGTGGCTTGATGGATCAACACACAGCTCTTTACTTCTTGTTTTGGTTTTGTGAGGCTCGTTATCTGAGAGATTAACATACACAGGATTTCATTTCCAGGTATGAACGTCCTCACAGCTAAGCTGCTGCTGTCTTACAGCTGCGGCCGCTCACCACCTTCCACGGCTGCTCCTGCGAAGCTCCGGCAGTGACCACCGGCTGAGGCCCCCCATAACCACACTGGCCTGTACGGCCCATCCCATTTCTCTAGGGACAAATTCCCCCCAAAAAAACAAAGACATAAATTTTTCTATTTGTTTGCTGTTCTGCCTAATTTTACAGAATTTTCTTTCAAGTTGACAAAGGAAGAATTTAAAGCTGTCCTTCAGCCTTTTCTGTAGGCTGCACATTGGCCACATGGAAATACTTATTCCTTTAGATTAGAAATGTGAGGAATGTCATGTTCTACTACTCCGGATTTCCTAGAGAAAATTAGCAGCATTTACCATAAACTGTGAAGTGACCCTGCAAGGAGCACGCAGAGCCCATCTCCTCCTCCCCACCGCGCGGCAGAAGCCTGCTGGGCTGCCTGGACCGCCAGAGCAACATGGGGACCCCTCCAACGAGCAGCTCAGGTGCATGCTCTAGCCTCTTCAGACAACGTAGAAGAGCAAAATGGGAGTTTCACCAAAGACCACACCATCGCCGTCTGGTTTGTCTCCCCTGGATGGCTGGTCGGGCTGGGAGCACTCCCCCTCCACTCCCCTAGAAATGAAGCTTTTTCATTCTTTAAAAGGCACAATTGTGTAACTGTTCTTACAGAAGCAAAGGCTCACAAATCACTAAGATTAATTAGCTCGTATTTTAACCTCAGACTTTTTCCTTTTCTCAGTTCACTTAGGCATGTTTATAAGAACATATACGTAGTGAATTAAATTGGCACCCATCTGATTTGTAACCAAGATGCAGAGGGATCAGGCCACTGCCATTTTGATAGCCTGCCCTCATCTGCGATTGCAAAGAACTCAATACGGGAATGAGAATTTCCGCAGCTACAGACAAGTCAGCTTTACACAGAGACTTCACGAGATGTTGAAATAATGATGCTTTGACTCTTCTTGGAAGACAGAAAACCTGCTTCCCCAGCAGCGTGTGTGCGTGGGGGGAGCATTTCCATTTTACACCGTGGCTGCCGAGAAGGTTCTCAGCTTTCTTTACGTTTTATGGAGCAGCATCAGAGCTAACGTTGCCCCGAGCAACAGCAGCCACCTGGGCTGGCACAGCGGGGTGCCCCGTGGGACCGATGCCCGCATCCCCAGGGGCAGCCGGGAGCACCCCGCGCCCAGCGGCGCTGCCGGGGACGGGTGGGCAGCAGCACGCCGAACGCCAACAGCCACGAGCAAGGCAGTGTTTCTGCTGCTCTGCAGCCACTGCGTTTTTTCAAGGTAAAAAAAAAAAGAAAATGAAAAAAAAAGCAGGCTGTCTAATGAGCCAGGATAGAAAAGCCTGAGAATTGCTTTCAAATCCATCACTCCTTCCCCTACTGCTGAGTTTCCTCTTAATTTAAGCCCCGTAGAATAAATCAGACACACTGCTATTAAGGAGGAAAAGGAGCACGTCCTTGTTTGAGACAGGAAGAGCAGAGTGTGGGCTAGCAGAGAAAGGAAAAGGCGGCGACACAGATCCAGCAGTTTTTTACAAACCTTCTAATTAAAAAAAAAAAAGTAATACCATACCCCTTGACTCTCATTTCCAGATTTCTGAGCACTGTGAGAAATTTTCCACTGCTACTTTAAGGGTAACTTTCAAAACTATCCTTCAGACATTCCAGACAATCATGTTCTGTATATTCTACATATTATGAGCGCCAGATCATTTGGGCTGCTCTCTGAATTCAAAGTACTAAGTCGGCAAGTTGGGCAACTGCAACAAAGTGATTCTGGAAGATAAATACGTGTTTTATCTACAACTACAGTAGAAAGAATCAGGATTTTTCTTCATCAGAATGATAGCTGAGCATCTTTCTCAGGAGGAAGCCTGAGTGCAGTGCTAACACGTGAGAGGAGAAGAAGGGCAGGGAAGAGGTGCAGGCAGGGCTTTGGGCAGAGCAGCCACCGCATGCTGTGTTCCCCACCACGGGACGGGTCTCCTGCGTTTTAAGGGCTCAAACAACCTCTTCTAATTCCTCCAGGCTGAACCTGCCACAAGTCGTTGGCCAAAGCATAAGCTGGTTCTGAAAGGGCTTAACAGTTGAACCGTTTTCTACTCTGAAGCAGCAAAAACACCCGTTTAACTGTGTGACTCACTCAGGGTTTAATCCAAGCCCAAAAAACCTTCACTGGGGTCACAGAGACTTACTCTCCATCATATAATCCGCCCAAGGTGAAATGTCCTTATGCTTAAGGTACGGGTGTAAGCCTGAAACAACCTTAGGACATCAAATTTCAAGATGAGGAACAGGATTCTTTGGAACGGTCATGCCAAAGAAAGCTAATCTACTTAACTGGATTTAAGGCATCACTTTGCATAACCCAAACTTATCAAAATTTCAGGGAATGAAGTGAGTTTCTGGATTCACCCAAGGAGTCATCAACCATCATGCTATCTGCAGCAGCAGGGGTTTACAACACCGTACAGCTGAAAGAGGCAGCTCAGGGAGGCCTTCGTTACACATGAACACTCGTTACTTCAAGTTACACGCGACGGCCTGCTCCTCCATAGCTTCACAAGTGCATCAGCGGCATCACGCCGAGCTGACAAAAAAGCTTGTTGCTCAATCTGCTCCACTGCATTTATGGCATTACTGCTATTCTGAGCCTCCTCAAGACATGAGATTTGAAACTTGGAAAACGTTCTTCTCAACGTGATCCGGGTGATATCAGTATTAGTTTGCAGATATCTACACGCTTCCTCTCCTTTTAAGGCATTCACACTTCTTGGCTCTTTCCCTCCTCGATGGGACATAAAGCCTTGGCTCAGAAGGTGATGCTGTAATTCCATTTCAAATAACTGAAAGCTTCTCAAACCTACCACTTAGCACCAAGCTTTCTAAAATAAACTTCAACCATCAAAAGTCCACAGCAACCACACTGAGCTGGTTCAACTTTTCCAGACAAACTGAAGTTAAACAGAACAAAGCAAGAAGCGAGACAGCTGCTCAGTTTGTGTTACTGCTAAGAAAGAATCTGTAAATTTAACTTGTTTCTCCGTCTTAATAAACCGTGAAGAATAGTCAGCTTAAAAGGCTTCAGTACAGACTTTGTCAGTGGCACAGCTGGAGCCGGAGCACCAGAGGCAGCGGACACAGTAACAACGAGCTTTCTCACCCTCAGAGCTTTAGATGTATCAGCTTTGCAAATACATACACAATGCAAACTCATCAATTGCCCATTAATTTACTGCAATGCCATAGCTAGAATCATGCCCAGCAGCAACGAAAGCACTAAGTCTTACAAAACACAGGAGCAGACGGGAGATTGCATCCACTGCCACGCAGCCCACCAAGCAGACGGGTTAAAAAGGCATTCCCCAGCGCAGCCACACCGACCCGTGGTCAGCTGCCTTAACCCTCTGTTAAGAATTTGACATTTCATTATTACAGCTACTCTGGGCTCCTGCGGTTAAGTGCTTACGGAGCAATAAACCACAACAGCGAGCGTTCGTGGTGCGTTCGGGCACGGCATCACCAGTCACGCAGACGCTGTCCGGTCACACGTACAGCCTGGCCGGCTTATGGCTCCATCATGCCACCTTTCCTATAGATAAATAGGCATTAATTGGGTTGGGGCTATACAATGTATCGTTCGCTATGAAGGGCAGTGTAACAGACAGGTATTAAGCAAGTGGTAAGAAGAGGTTATAAATTATAAGCTACCTTTTCTTTACTAATTTTCCTAGCTTTCCTGTTGCAGATCAGATTATAACCGCATGGTCAGTTTTAAGCATCAGACCACTGAAAGCCATTTGCTTTTTTTTGGAAGGAAGAAATAATTCCCAATTAGTACTTTATAGCATCGTTCTTGTTAAATTACACACCGATTTAGAGAGTCTGGAGTAGAACGATGTTTGCATCAGGAAGCTACATTAAAGTGAATTTCCTATCCGTAAATCATAACTCTGCTGATCTAACACACATATGCTCTCTGCTTCTCCCTACTCGTCATAGGCAGGGTGAACAAATACTTCTCTTTGTTAAAATAAAATTTATTCCTTCATTAAGTTCCTTAGTGAGGAATAACAATGAAGATTGGAATTAGTAAGTAAATGTGTTAACAAAATGAAAGGGAAAGCTCACGAATTAAATTTCTGGAATGACACCCAAATTAACAGCAGGAACATGTTCTGTTAGTCATCCCCAAGCATCATTTCCTCCAGGTTGTAACATATGGGCTCTGACTAAGACTTTGCAAGTTACACAAGCAAGAGACTGGCTTTCACCTGAGTCTTTAGAAGATTTCTAAGAAAGATTAACAACTGAGATCACGTTTTTTGCCTACTTATTTGTGAGGGGCTAACAGGTTTGGGAAGAAACTGCATCCTCACCCCATGAGGCAAGGGGATCAAATGACAGAAATAAAAGTAAGACCACACAAAAAATTGTTCTTTACATAGCAATGCCTATAACCATGTCAGAGCAGGGTTTGAAGCACAGCTGTTACCAAACTGGAAAGTTGTGCTGCTTTGCAGTTTCACTGCGTTTCTTTAAGTTCCTCCTTCTAAAATCTTGAATTTTCAGTAACATTAAAAAAAATTAAACTGCTTTAAAGACTTTATAAGTGGCAATGACTTAAGAATAAACTCACGCTGGCTAGTGAGCAAGCCTGGGCCACAGTACTGCTGGTTTCGGACAGCCAACTGAAGTTCTCTTGTCTCACTCCAAAAAGACGCTTTGCTATTTTAAGAGATCCCTCCCAAGCCATGACAGGTTCAAGCTGTCCGTTTGGTGTGTTACAGCCTTGCTAAGGACATCTGAAAGCCCTCTCCGCTCCTGCCCACACATTTGTACGGGCATGTCTCCTTCCCTGGCACACAACTTAGATACCTTACCTAGACTTCTTGGCCTAAGGACTTCTACTTCTGCGTCCAGCTAGCCTATAAATATTGTTTGTTGGTTTGGTTTTTTTTTAATGCTTAAACTGACATAGCTGTATTTACTGATGGTTATTTAACTTTGCCTAACAGGACAAAGTCCTCATTTTGGAACAGATTAAGGTCTGTCTGGTGAAGCAGTAGGAGCAGTAGGTCACCAAATGAGGGAAGGGCTCACCTCTGTCATGCAGAAGCTATAACATCTCTTACCCATATTAGTGATGAAGAAAAGGAAACTGAAGAGGCACTTCCATCACAGGAACAGAAATCAGATATCTAAATCAGCAGAATGAACATCTGTTCATATCATTACATTTTCACATCTGCATGCCAAATCTGTACATTGGCTCATGTACCGCAGCTACTCTTCTAATCAGAGATCGCCCTGAGATATGAAATCAGCGGTGGGATCCATTGACAGCCTTCTCCTATGTCGCTGCCTGTTGGTTTATTGTGGATTTATGAACAGAAGTGCAGTTCTGGTCTGCCCTACAGTCACGGGTTCGATAGCGAGATACCCAGCTTGGTGGGAAGAGACGGCAGCCTTCCCAGGCGTCCTGCAGCGTAAGCCAAGAACTTGCTTTGCTCTGACAGTGAACTTAGGACGTGTTAGCTCATACCTGCATAGGACTATTCATTCATTAAATCCTGTATTGTCAGTACAACCTTTTCAGGGAAACGTCACAATTTTGCAAACGTTTTCAAATTTTAAAAATTCAAAGGCCTTTAGAAATAAAGATGAACAATAACACATTTTAGAAGAAAAAAATAAAAACAATTTTTCTATTTTTAAAATGAAAACTTTACTCAGTGCAATCACCTTTTGCATTTCACATTAAGACTTGTCTAATACACTATCAGAGGAGTCTAGGATTTCTCCCAAAGACATAACTGGGCACAAAAGCAGGCTCAGACACGCAGCAGTTGGGACTGTGAAGAGCTCGAGATATTACTGAAGTAGCTGCTCTCATGTACCAGCTCTATGCCTTTAATATTATTATGCCTTTGCTAGAAATTTTTAATAGCATTCAGGACCTTTTATTCCCACAGCCTGTACATTCAATTATAAGCACATATCAGCTAAAGTGATCCTAAAGGAGAAAATCCCCTTTCTGTGAACAAACAGCAGATGCCATTAGATAACTTGCAAACCAGGAAAAAAAATTTACAGCTTCATTACGTATCAGCATTCAGCCAACATTCTTCTTCACTAAGTCACCCTCGGTGAAACTACAGCCTGCTATTTGTTAGCTGTATCAGTGAAGCACAGTGAGGTTTCCCAGTGGTAACTCATTTTCCTAATGCATAAAAAGCAGCCCTTGCCCCCAAGGATGCTCACAATTCAGTGAACAGGAGCTAGAGAACAGGCTGAGAGAGATTTACTTATTTGCCTGAGTCATTGCTAGAAGGCCACAGAAAATTAGGAGCTGAATTCAGGTCTTTATGGCTAAATCTGGCACTGTAGAAAAGGCTGAGCTTGCTTTTTTGCTGGATGCAAGTACAGCTTGCCACTTTTTAAATTGCTTAAGGGACGTGTCAAAGTCTTATGGCAGAGGAACGATGAGATTCATGTCTTCTACGGAATGTCAGTACTTAAAACACTCGTCCTGCAAGGTGCAGGAGGAAGGGAAATCAACGTCTCAAATCACAAATCCCAACACAAGAGCCATGAAAACACCTAAGAAACCCAACACCATGGGCAGTGTTTTACAGATGAAAACCTCCCAACAAAACTGCACCACGATAACCTACCATTAAACAAAAAAGTTCTTGTCAGAAGTAATTGAATTAATTGCAGGTAGCACCCCATTAACTCTCTTAATTACCAGTGCTTCACAGGTTCCACATAAGCTTGTAATTTTAGACAGAATACCAGAAACCGTTCAGGCTTGCCTCGCAAAATGACTTTTTCAAAGGAAATGATGAAATCAAGGTGTGAAAAAAGCTGGACAAACCCCGTGACACCAGATCACCTCTGCTCACACAGCAAGAAAGAAAACCAAACCGTCAAAAAATCATTCTAGACATGTCATGAGAACTTGGTATTTTGGTATTTCCTGGAATTCACTTCTGAGCCTAGCGTTCATTAAAGTTCATGCACCAGTTTGTGCTGGTTTTAAAAGGCATTTTGCTTCATCTACTTCACGTTGCCCATGAAGGCAGTCGGGGGGACGGCTCTGCCCCGCACCGCGAGACACAACGCCTCAGACAGGCCCAGCAAGGCCGCGCTGCCCCTCGGCCCGGGCCCCAGTTCCCCGCAGCGGGCTCCTGCTGCTCTCCTCGCTCCTAAGGGGTTTGGAAGAGCACGAGTCGCAGGCTGGAAGACGCAGAAAGAAGATAGAATCATAGAATCATAGAATCACTAAGGTTGGAAAAGACCTCTAAGGTCATCGAGTCCAACCCCCCCATGCCCACTAAACCATGTCCCCAAGCGCCTCATCTACACGTCTTTTAAATCCCTCCAGGGATGGGGACTCCACCACTGCCCTGGGCAGCCTCTGCCAAGGCCTGACCACTCTTGCAGGAAAGAATTTTTTCCTAATGTCCAATCTAAACCTCCCCTGGCNGGAGCACTCGATCCCCTCATCCAGATCGTTGATAAAGGTATTGAACAAGACTGGCCCCAAAACTGAGCCCTGGGGAACACCGCTGTGACCGGCCGCCAACTGGATTTAGCTCTGTTCACCACAACTCTCTGGGCTCGGCCGTCCAGCCAGTTTCTTACCCAGCGAAGAGTGAACCTGTCTAGGCCGTGAGCCTCCACGTACAACAGCTGATGCCTTGGCAATTTTAGTCTCTGTGGCTATGAATTACCTCAGCTCCAGTGCCGGACTCAGAGGAGCCGGACAGAGGAGGCGGCTCCGCCAGCCCCGGGAGGCTCAGTCCCTCTGGCCTAGGCCACAGCAGGAGTGGGAAGAGACATTTCGGTGCTGCTGCCTAAAAATCACCCTCAGAGAGCTGGGAACGCATGGAGGGGAGAGGGGAGATGCCGCTGCCCTCGGCGGGTTGGCATTTCCCACCGTAACAGGACAGGTCAAGCCTGTCCGGACCAGCACAGCGGCAGGGTCCCGGCATCCAGAGAGAAGCCATCTGACTTTTTTCTTCTTTCAGCTTCTCTCCTTACTCTAAGGCAATTTTCAAATTAACTTACTTTGTGGGTATGAAATCCCCTCCAGAAGTGTTGTCTTTCCTAAAAAAGGGGCTGCCATTCCTCGCCCGTTGGGGAGACCCCGCCGGAGGAGCACTGCCGCCTTTCTCAGCCTCCCAAGATGAAAACGTTGCTATCTACCCCGCGCCACCGTTCAGCGTGCAAATGTTAACGCTCATTCGGCCAGCAGGCTTTGCCAGCCAAAATTAACCCAGCACGAAGAATTAGCAGAACAAGGCAAGTTTTATTTAGAATTGCCCTGGCAAATTTAATCTGAGTGTGTCCCACGTAGCATTCAATCCTGCCTGTCTAACAGGCAAATTTCATTTTCATCCCATTATTGCCACTATTTCCCATCCTGCTATAACCTAGCAATTCCGTACTTCACTTTGTAAAACATACTTAAAGTGAAATATTCTTACCAGTGAATTAATTATAATCCACCATTAACCCTAAGCAGAGAATAGAATGCTCAGTTACAGTCACAAACATTCAGAAATAATAAAACAGTTTCACTGTAACCTGAGTGCAACCGCATAGCACGTACCTTCCAGCACCGTAGGTGGTCTGAATGGTAAAATTTGTCAAAATGGTAAATTTGCTAAGACCCAACAGAAATGTTTGCATGGCTTTACAGTTTCAGTAAAATACTTTGTAAATGACTAAAATTTTCTTTGAGCAGTAGCAAGGCTGAGCACTAGCTAAACCAGATGCATTTCTATCTGCTGACACCTTAGAAATGGAAGAACAGAAATGTGACATTTATATAATGACTTTAAATGTTTTCACTTTGTATTATTTTTTATCACTCGTGAAATAAGCTAATTTAGAAAAGTCACTTAAAACAAACCATTCCCTGTGGAACTTTTATTTAAGCAGAGATGCAGTAACAGGAAATACATTATCACGTTTGTAACAGAGATCATTCAAGTCAGAACATATATTTTCCACCTCCAAAATTAAGCCCCTGAACTGTTTTGGATTCGCTAGTCAACCACAGGTTAGGCAGCCTTACCAATCCTAGAAGATACCCCTTCAGACTTAGTCTCTAATTACAGACTAAGTACATCTATTTTAGGAAACTACCTCAAAAATTTTCAAATTAATAAAAAAAAACCCTTAAAACCACAAAACACCCCAAGACTCCCCACCAAACCAGACAGCTGGACTAACAACCATTTAAAGCCCTGCCTGTAGAAAGAGCTGTAGAAAGAGCTATTTTCAGAGTTCTTCAAATCATGGTTCTTACACAGCAATGAATACACCTTTAATTCAATCACTCTTCTCACAAAAACCACCTCGTGTCATGTAAAAGCAGAGTTAAAAGCCATTTCTCACTTGTTCCTGTCCATCCAATGCAGCATAATACTTGAAGACCTTAAAACACATCAGCAAAGCAAAGCTGAGCCCAGGAGAGCACCAAGAACATCAGGAGGTTCCCTCGGTCTCGCTGGCCGGGGCTGCAGCAGCCGCCCCGAGCTCTCTGTGCAGGAGAACAGCTTGCACCTTCTGTCTCATTTATCACTCCAATGACTGCAGCCTTTATTTAGCTGGACATATTTTACTTTCTTTCTGGAGAAGAGCTGTCTTGGTGCACAAGCCAGACGAGCAAGGAAGACTTGCCCACGCAGCCTTCAATATAAGTTCAGCATCTCACAACTTTTCATATCTATGTTTTTACAAAACAAGTAAGATTGAACAAGTGCACTTGTGTCTATGTACATACATGCTGAATTTAATTATATTGAGGGAAAGGAATATAAAATAGCTAGACAACAGAAAAGTGATGGGTCTTAATTTAAACTCTAATAGTGGCTTAATGCATCCTGGAGAGAAACGTTTTCAGTTCTTCCCTCACATTGTGGCCTGTTGAGCCACCTACACCTAGACATTTAGTTCTTCTGTGCCCACGTTTCGCATTTCCAGGACACACAAAAAACCAATAAGGAGTTCCTCGGTACCCCCTGGAGATCCATGGATAAGCAGCACCATAAGCAGCAGTATTGTGAACTCTTCCTCCTCCCAACCTGCTTCTGTTTTTTGCTAGGGACCTTTTGGGGTAGTTCGTTGGAAGAGAATATAGGAAAATAGTCCTTTAACGACTTCCTCTTTCTGTTTTGGGGAAAAAAAAAAAAAAAATCCTTGCAAAGGGCCATATTATTGCAAACACTTAACTTAAACTCCTGCACTTGGAAAGTCAAGAGTCTCAGAGGCCTCGGGGCTGCCCCAGGAACACTCTGCTCTCATCCCAGCCCTGCTCCACAGCACACAGCACCCGAGAAAGGACCAACTGCTTGCTGCTGCTGGAAATAAGATTCAAAAGACTGCTGTAACAACTCAGAGACTGGAAACAAGCATTCCCTGTAGCCTTCTTGCAAAACTCTTGGACAGTAGGGACAGGGACCTTTCACCACCACAAAGACATTTTGCAGATTGGGGTATCCCAGCTCCTCAACACTTCTGTAGTAATTTATCTGGAGTTTGGAAATGCCTTACTTGGGAACCTTTTTAAATGCTGAAAAGAGCTGTCACTTTTTGTGCATTCCTAACACTACTTGACAACCTGTTAGAAAACACTCAAAGGCAAACGCTGCACTCCTGGCCAGGATACATTAATCAAAGTCTTCCATAATGGTTAAGAACTAAGCTAAAGCATCACATTTTTAACAAAATATTTCCTTTTTCTTTCTTTTCCCTCCTGCAAAGCTTGACATTCTATAGCCCTACCCAAAAGAATAACACTGGCTTGTCAGCTAAAACATACTAACAACTAAAAATTTAACTTCCCATCCCTTGAACAGCAAAGCATGAAAGGGTTACATCAACATGGGTTTATAAGAAACAGATCTTGGCCACTTTCCAATGTGATTATATGTTTGGGTTGATAAAAATAATAGCATTGACATAATAAACTCAGATTTCTGCAATGCATTTGCTTCACATTAAGAAAGAATAAAAATGAAACAGAAAAT
The DNA here is from genome assembly GCA_013400755.1 of Pelecanoides urinatrix. NCBI lineage: Eukaryota > Metazoa > Chordata > Aves > Procellariiformes > Procellariidae > Pelecanoides > Pelecanoides urinatrix. Next base: position 134,574 of record VZTQ01001698.1, read on the forward strand.
ATCCATTTACATAAATTGATTAAAAATTGAGTAAGTCATCAGTCACAAAATATAAGTTACACACATAAAAATCCTTGATGATTTTCAAGAGGTTCTGCTTTGGTTTTGTTCTAATGAAGTGATTTGTATCTTTGTAAAAAACTGTGAAAAAAGCCCATCGTTACTAACAAATTTTACACTCTGAAGAGTGTGTTGAAGCATAAAGATGACAGGTCACAAACAGAGACTGAGGTGCTTGTGTAAGCTGGGTGCAAGCAGTCTAACAACGCTTGGCTGGCAGGAGGTTGTGTAACTCGGACCAGAGACGGATCAGCCGGCGCAGGGGAGAGCCAGCCTTGCTAAGCGGTGATCCTAAACGAGACTTAGGGAGGCCAGCGCAGCACAGCCTGCTGGGCAGCAGGAACACGAGGCTGGAGCGGGAGTGTGAAGCAAGAAGAGTCTGCTGTATTCTGCTGCAGAAAGCATCTCCCGGTGCGGAGCACACTTTTCACCATGCCCCTCAGCACGGACCCAGTTCTAAGGATGGGCCGTGAGAATCGCTAAAGAGTTGGGCCATACTGGCCGTGACTAAGGAGTTCAGGCTGCACAATTTATCTGAGAGAGGGTAAGGGATTATCAGAGATTCATCCAAGAAACTCTTACAAATCAAGGTACACAGGAGGTTTGATTAGATGATCACGGTGATACTTTCTGACTTGAAGTCTGTGACATAGTTATGTTACAGTCATAGTTATAGTTATAAGACACATGCCCTTGGCTAAGGTCCCGGAATACTAATTCAAATGCTAGTTATCAAATGCAAACAAGATAGTTCAAATCTTGGCTAGACAGGACCCATGAAAACATGAAGTCAGCAGCACCAAATCTAAACAAATGTGAGTGATGCTTAGTGATAGGAGCTCCTGCAGCCCATGATGACAAGAGTTTGAAAATTGGATGAGCAAAAAAAACCCCAAACAAAACAAAAACCGTATCTTGCACTGGCAGATTCACAACTGGTGGGCATAGATACATTTCTTACGAGTCAGTGTGTTCAGACCCCTTGATCACAGCTGTTTAATAAGCTAAGATCTCTAGCCTACAGAAGTATGGATTTTATAACATGATGCAAGGAATGTTCCATGTGCTGTATTTAACAAACAGCATCAGACATTCAGAGACTCTACAGAAGGCAATATCAATCAGAGAACTATGAGGACAAAACACTATATATAATTTTATGAAAGATTTCAAGAACAGAATTATAGAGTGATTTGGGTTGGAAGGTACCTTTAAAGACCATCTAGTCCAACCCCCCTGCCGTGAGCAGGGACACCTTCCACTAGATCAGGTTGCTCAGAGCCCCGTCCAACCTGACCTGGAATGTTCCCAGGGATGGGGCATCTACCACCTCTCTGGGTAACCCGTGCCAGGGTTTCACCACCCTCATCGTAAACAATGTCCTCCTTATATCTAGTCTAAATCTCCCCTCTTTTAGTTTAAAACCATTCCCCCTTGTCCTGTTGCAACAGGCCCTGCTAAAAAGTCTGTCCCCATCTTTCTTATAAGCCCCCTTTAAGTACTGAAAGGCCGCAATAAGGTCTCCCCAAAGTCTTTTCTTCTCCAGGCTGAACAGCCCCAACTCTCTCAGCCTTTCCTCATAGGAGAGGTGCTCCAGCGCCCGGATCATTTTTGTGGCCTCCTCTGGCCCCGCTCCAACAGGTCCATGTCTGTCCTGTGCTGAGGGCTCCAGAGCTGGAGGCAGCGCTGCAGGGGGGTCTCACCAGAGCAGAGGGGCAGAATCCCCCCCCTCGACCTGCTGCCCACACTGCTGGTGATGCAACCCAGGGCACGGTTGGCTTAAGAATACTTAAATGACTTTCAAATGGTAAAATTAGGTTATGGAAAAGAATGGCCTGGTAGTTTGGGCTTCACACTCAGATTTCGTTGAGTAGTGCAAGGAGCAGATACTGTCAAAAGAGACATTATTTGCCAAAAAAGGCTTGTTGTATGTTTAATCACATATTATTTCCTACATTCGTAAAACCCAATACTAGTTAGAAAAACATACAGAAACTTTCCCCAATCTGTTCTCTCTCCCTCCCCCAAAACACTCTGCAAACAGGAAAAAAAAAATGCAAAAGCCAGCTTTACAAACTCCCTTAAGAAGGGGGTATATAAAGATGATGCTATTCTTGGCTATCTTGCACACTCTGTAATGATGTGTACCTACGCAAAGCAAATAAAAACTCTTCAATTTGGCTAGTGTTTGACTTCACACGCACTAACAAGGTACTACAGAACTGAAGAACCCACCCACAAAGAAGTAACCCAACAGAAATGTTTGCCTTCTTGTATCAATTTCAGTAAATAAAAATACTAAAATCCCTTTGAATGAAACAACTAAAGAAAAAAACAATAATGCACACAAATATCATATTCATTTGAGTGACACCACCTGGCTTGATTGCTTGGGATTGGTTTTATTAAAGACAAATTGCATTGCCTGCAAAACTTAGGATTGAAGATCCATTTGGTTCAATGCACATTAAATAAAACGGTTCTGTATTCAATAGATTAATAATACTCCTGCTAAACACTTCCATTAAGGAGTTATAAAGAATATTTTTTTTTTTCTCTTTGCTCAGTAAAAGTTAACTGCCTACAAAACACAAAATACAGCATAGTGGAAAACTTGACTAGAAGTTAGGAAAAACGACCTGGGAACTTTGCCTAGTTTTCGTATTATTTTAAAACGCTTTATAATTATTATTTAAACTTTCCAAAATTCAGGTATTTCATCTCTCCTTAGAGATTTTCCTATTAATAAAGACCAATCAATATGCCCTTTTAAGACTGCAAATGCTGGTCTCTCTGAAGTCCCTGTGGCTTGCATAGCATGAAAGCTTTTTCCTAGTATGAAACAGCAGCTTAATTACTAGTGAAGGAGAACCAGCAACTCGAGTAAGACATTATTTAATCGCCAGCAGTAATGGACGCTCGCTGTAAAGAATGTAAATCCTGGAACTGTTTCCCACAGTCCCAGGATAACTGACAGGTGAGTACACAGAAGGGCTTCATTGGTCAACAAGTTATTGTTCAGTCGTGGGGAAAATGGTACTTATACAGAAAAATGAAAGCACAGATGTCTGCAGCATAGACCGAAAAAAAAAAAAAAGAATGCAGTATTTAACCACATATCACAGGACATTACTAGTAATTGCCCTACCCTGGGACAAAGAAATGTTGTAGGATATATCCTTGCAGGAAAACGTTCAAGACCGTTACTGAAATTAAAAGCAAAACAGATACCCTCAAATGATTCTATTTACCTCTTTCTCAGTAAAATCATTGTTTCCGTATAGCAGCACTTCTATAACACTCACTCAGCTTTGCCCTTCCCCACCGCTCAGCCTTAGCCTGGCTGGCACCAGGCAGCCTCACCCTCCGCTACCGCGGCATCACACCGCGTCCTCTCGGACCATGGAGCCACCGTGCTCATGTGGAAGAGCAGGACACGAATGGTTACGGGTGCAAGAAAATGAGGCTTAGTCTGAGGATGGTAAATTGTCACCAAGAATAATTTAAAAAACTTCCTGGGGAAATCAAAGAAAGCGGTGAGGTACGTGTTTTGCATAAAATGCTTTTGCTCAGAATTTCTGAAGGATACAGTCTCTCCTCTGCGAAACAGCACTAAGAAGAGATTTCAGTCTCTGCATGTGCATTCATGGGCCTCAATTTTAATATTTTCATCCCTTTAAATGAAGTATTAAAAATCCCACTTTATGCCTGAGTTAATTCTTTTATAGTTTATTTCTTTACACATTTTCTATAGAGATTTCAGCAAAACCTGGATTAATGCAAGGTACAGCAGACAGAGAGGGTGAATGAATTTAAGTCTATGAGTGTAATTCAACTCATCAGTAGAGTGATCAGAAATCTCTTGTCATCAATTCTTGCCCAATACCTTGCCCAATTCCTCCCAAACCCTCCCAACATATCCTTTTTGTATAATTGCATAGTAAATTCAGGTAAGATACCGTGATAAATAGCACAAATAAGGCATGAAAATACCTTAAAAGCTTACATAAGAGGGCAGGGCTGTCTTTAAAACCCATCGGCACATTAAAATCCAAGGCCACGCACTCATTCGCAATTGACTGTACACAAGTTCAAAGCACAAGCCGCTCTTCCAGTCCATGCAACTGAAGTCAGGAACAGCAGTTTGCGCTTTTATTTTCAGCTCACGCTGATGTGTATGCTAGGGTGAGAGGTACAAAAAAAGTTCAGAAAACACATTAAAAAAAAAAAANCCATGCAGTGCATTAGTGTTCATTTCTCAGCCATGCCAGGACCCACAAAGTGTCTTCCAGATGCTAATTTTGCCAGGTCACATTTTGCAGGATGAGACAGATGCAGGGAGAAATCACAGCCAGTTTGAACTCATTTGGGCTGTCTTTTTCTGCAAGATTTCCATACAGGACTATCCACATACACGCGGTGCAGCTGCCCAGAGCCCACCCTGCAAGCCTGGTCACCCAGAACACGCTGGATTTATTGTGCATTTACAGCCTGACTCACACACACCCACTTGAGAGTTAGGCTGAACACAGACTGGCCACTTGCCTCAGATCCCTGGACGCTGCGCAGTCGAGCCCTCTATTTGCTAGCCAAAAATTTATAGAAAAGGAAACTTGGGCACTTGACAGCTCTACTCGTCTTGCAGGAAAGTGTACAGGAGCATTATTTTCTTCCTCCTNTTATTTTCAGCTCACGCTGATGTGTATGCTAGGGTGAGAGGTACAAAAAAAGTTCAGAAAACACATTAAAAAAAAAAAAATCACTGTGCAACTTGGCAGCTGTTTATCCTAGTGTGCGCACACAGCTCTCTGTCAATGGGCTTCACTCTCATGAAAGCTGTAAGGGATTTCTGAGCCTTTATACTAGTTTCCAAATGAAAGCTTTATTATAATAAAACACACAAAACTGTGTTCAGTTTTGGGCCCCTCACGACAAGAAGGACATTGAGGGGCTGGAGCGTGTCCAGAGAAGGGCAACGGAGCTNCGCTGGATTTATTGTGCATTTACAGCCTGACTCACACACACCCACTTGAGAGTTAGGCTGAACACAGACTGGCCACTTGCCTCAGATCCCTGGACGCTGCGCAGTCGAGCCCTCTATTTGCTAGCCAAAAATTTATAGAAAAGGAAACTTGGGCACTTGACAGCTCTACTCGTCTTGCAGGAAAGTGTACAGGAGCATTATTTTCTTCCTCCTGGTGGTAACCATACCTCCAAGCTCTCAATCCTATAAATCATTACCCTGTTAGCATGCCAGGCAGCACCAGGTTGGACATATGATGCTTATCTGACTTGTTTAACACCATCTGCCTTCACGTGCGAAAGAGCGGTTCAAGTCACATAGATGCTGCATTACTCTCCAGAAGAGCACTAGTGGAAGTGATTCATGCCGTTATTATCATTTACTGTTCATGTTCTGCTAACAGAAGCCCAAGGACCCATTTTTGGTTAAGAAAACACTGTCAAGGTCCATTGGTTTAATTTTATCCTGAAACGGGAGCATATGGAAAATCATCCCATAGGGATCGGTGGTATTCTCCTAAACAGATGTTCTTGCCATAGGAACCATTTAGAAGGAAAGCAGGTGTGATTGATGAGATGGCTCACAAACATAAATCTCTGCCACAACAGCAACACCATTTCCATTCAATTCTTGCACTATACCAAGGCTTTAGAAGAAAGAAAAGCAATCATATACCTTTGACAGAAAGACAGGAAGGGAGAAGGGCAAACACACACTCATTTTGTGTCCTTACAGAAACAATACTGTGAAGTAAAATAATGCCTAGTAAAACCAGCAATAATCTTTCCAATAAAGTGTTATTATTTCACAAAAAACCACTTCAACATAAAGATACTGCAGTAACCAATTTAGAGCTGATTTACCACTATAACAAATCAGATTAGTTTCTCTTTTGTTATTACCACTGTCTCTCTTAACCAACCTTAAGTTAATAACCAATGATTTCTTCTAGACTATTTACTTGGTTGCTTCACTAAATATGCGCCCAGCCAGTAACAGGAGACCTACTCTCAAGAGACGAGGCTTTGTGGAAAACCACGCGTTAACCTCTGTGTTTTAGCCTCAGCCAAAACTTACACATTAAGGCTTCATTGCTTTGGAGATTTAAGTGTTGCGTTTTTCCTCTACTACGACCAAAACCCACCATGTATGTTCTGGCGGTATAGACACCAGCTCTAAATTTTCAGATTACGCTGAGCAGAATCTAGCAAGGCACTTGATACACCATCCTCAGGAAGATCGTGTCCTTACAAACAGCGACCTTGGCAAATGCTCACAGACGCAGCATTTCTAGAAAGTATCAAGAAAAGGCTCCTTCATTCTGCAGGCTTGCCGTATGATGGGCAGTTACCCCTTCAAATTAAGTTGTGGACACAGTGAAAACCTTTTTCCAACCCTGTCATTTGAAAAAAAAAAAAAAGGAAAAAGAACCAACATAAGTATAGTATTTAAAACAAAACCAGAAAGACAGCAGGAAATGTCAACAACTAAGGGAACACTCGACCAACACTTCCACAGCCATAAAAATGAAGCTCGGTTAAGTAAGCATGACAAAATTAGTTAAGGTATGACCTCATCATTTGGGGCTGGAAGGTAAGCTCCAGGGGAATGGCAAGACACAAAGAGCCAGGGCCGTGCAATGATGATGCCGGCTGCCCTTGCTGGCTCCTCTACTCTGAGGCTTCAGTGTCTTAGCTGCTGAAGCACCGTGATCATCTCTGCATGCTGAGAAAGTTGGACAGAACAGCATTTTGCTTAAAAACAGTTTATATGTTCTCCGCTGGATAAGCAACCATCAGGTTACATCAATTCATCTCTGCTCTCAAGTTCAAGGCTCCACTGGCGTCAGACACTGGGGTTAGTTTTCTGACTCAGCCTCCAGCCATTGCCAGTAACTCCAACAAAAATCAAATTTATAAACAAAAGTGTAAATGCATAGGCTGAGAGGCATCATGGCTCATGAACAGAATGAGAGCCTTTCTTCCTGGTTTTTTAAATAGAAAGCACTATCCAGAAAACACAAAGCTTTATTTTTACAGGTATGTTCGAAACCCAGTGATTTGTGCAGTTGCAAACCTGACCTAACTTCAGGATGCAACAGACCTTTAAAAAAAAAAACCACCAAACAGCAAATCAGAAGTAATAGGAGCACTTAAAAAAAGAGATTTCCAAATTAAAGTGTGGGGCTTTTTAATGTTCCTCTCTCTGAAATTTCCACTTTGCGCTAGTACGTTGCAAGTGTTGGATGAAACCTGAAAATTTTGACAATAAACCTCCTGACTTTTTGAAAAAAAAAAAGACAAGCAATAGTTCAAGTTCTTAGCGGGAAGAGTTTCTTCTTCTGGAAGCCTCCCACCTGCCAAGGTCAATTGCAAGACATGCCAGATAATCTTGTTCATAAATTCAGCAACCTTCATCTTAAAACAACTGGAGTTCTTGTCATGCCACTCCTAAAGCAAAGCTGTGCTAAAACCTTATTCCTCCTCTTTGCTTAGTTTACTCAAGGTCAGTTGAGATACATTGCTTCCCGAGCCAATTTCATCTTCAGCCTTCATGGCTCTTTTCTTTCTACTGAGTTTTCCCTGCCTTTGCTTTTCCTCAGAGCTATTACATCCCCTCTTGGTTCACCACGCTAACCGAGCTAAGTCTAGCCTTACTTTATAAGCAAGGTTCTCCACTCAGTCACTCTGGTGGCCCTACCTGACATGTTCTTCCTTCCTGAAGACAGTCACCACAACTGAAGGGTAGGCTCTGCTCCCAGACAAGTCATTGCTTCTCTTAGGTGCTCGATTCCTCTGTATGCGAAATGGGGACAATTTTTGTTGGCTGGGCTATTATTTGAAGTTGCACCATAACCCTTGCACTATCTGAAACCAGTTTAACACAGTCTTAATGAAACAAATGCAAATACAATTTGCCAACAGCTCAATTTAAAGATGACTGGTGACTGTTCAGTTTAGGTTGGCTCCTTACCAAACTAAACCAAACTTACATAAACCACGTGCTGATTGAAATAACCGTGCTCACAGGACTCATCAAATCAATAAAAATGCAAACCTTGTAACCCTGAATATGTGACCAATGCCACAGCACAGAATAAGAGAATCGCAGCAAGTGGGTCTGGAAGTCACCTGGAAATATCACTAGTCTACTCCTTTGCTCCAAGACAGGAGCAATGATTTTTAAATTATTCCTGACAGACCTGTACACCAGCTCCATGAGCCTCCCTAGGGAATATCTGTCAATACTTAACAGTTCTTAGTTGGAAAGTTCTCGCTTTTGTCCAGCCTACATCTCCCTAATTTCAATTTAAGCCCATTAATTATTTGCCTCTACATAGTGGGCATGAAGAATTATTTATTCAGCTCCTCCTTTAAGTAGGCTTGGGAGGGGGGGCGGTTCAGACACTATTCGTCAAATATCTTTATCTTCAATATCTTTATCTCAGTCACCTCCTCCCCAGACTGGACAAACCATCTCTCACTACCAGCCACGTTCTCTGGATCTCTGCTTCCTGTTGTGACCACATGCTGGATTCCGAGTGACGAGTCCACATCTTTCTTGAAGTGAGATGCATGAAGTGGTTCACGCCGGACAGCATGCTGTTAGTTACCCAAGGGAATTGTCCAACATTTTGTGTATTAAGATTGGGAGGCTGGGGAACATCAGCTGAAAGCAGAGTTCATGGTTCACAACGCCCCTGCTGATACATATCCCCGCTTTTGGGAAGAGCAGAGACTCGGCAGGTGTTTCACAGATTCTCAATTAATGTTAAATCTGAAAAACAGATAGCATTTCAGTGGTCAGCAGCCAGGTGAGGTTAATATGACTGTTCAAACTTTGAGCTGTTGATTTAGTTTACCTGTGGGATCTGGAACACGATACTGCTCTAACCCATTTTCTGGAAAACCTTTCAGGTATCTTGGTGCACTCGCTCTGCCCTAGAACCACGGCACAAGGCACCCCAGCTAGAGGAAAAATCCAGAAAAGCCTACAGGCACTGTAGTACTTGGGATATTAATCTTCAAACAGGAACAGTTCTTCAGAAAGGTTTGAAGAGGCTCATGCATCCCAATTAGACGCCCTCCTAAACCAACGTCAGAGGGGATTGCGCTGCTCATTCCTATCAGGGCACCCTCCCTCCCCAGAGACTGTGTTCACAACCGTTTGCCCTTCCCCCAGCACCACTGCTTTGTACGTGCGTGCGTGCCTTCATCTCCCACCACGGCAAGGCAGGGGACGAGTCAAAGCTGCTGGGAAAATCAGCCGAAGAGCAGCACAGGCCCTGTGTCACACCAGAAAGGCAGAGAAGAGGGCTCAGAGCTCTTCCACAACTTGCTGCCATTGTAACGCATAGGCAAGCAGAACGAGTAACTCGGGCAAAACGTCACCCAGAGGGAAAAAATCCTCCAAGCCCCAGCTCACACTAAAGAATCAAGCCAGTTTCAGCTCAGGTGAAGGAGCAAGGACAGGGATTCAGATAATCCCAGGAGAGAGGGGTAGGAAGGCATTCCCGCCTCTGACTGCACGTTGCCCACAGTTCCCAGCCCCTGGCTTCTTCTTCTCCACAACCACCCATCCCCATTTATCCCACCCCCTCATTCCCCTCCTCTCTCCGTGCCCTGCCGAGTCCCGGAGTCACCCCTCTTGCAAGCATCATTCATACATTTAGCTTTCCTGGGAGAACACTCGGAGTGCCTTCTCAATTTTCTGCTGCGCTGACATTACATTATTCCCTCCTTAACTCCCAGGAAAACCAAAAACCAGATCAGTGCAAGGTGATTTCCACGTTCAACCTGACACAGCGGGGTGTGTACCAGGCTCAGGGCTAGCGTAAAGCCCGAAGGATCACCCGCCCACAGCCCAACCAGCGGGGCAGAAAGCCCTTGGCCTGCCGACGCTGGCAGAGGCAGTGCCGCTTCACGGCTCACTCATCTACAGACCTTAATTAACTCTTTCCTGACTTGCATTTTCCCTCTGCTGTGCCTAAAGAGTAGTGAATAGTATGCAAACATTGGGGGATCAAACAGACAAAGCAAGTCTGGAATAATCACATTCCCCCTGCTTTGTCTGTCGGTGTTAAACGTCGAGCCTGCCTTTCCCAACCGGTCACATCTGAGCTGTCCCACAACGCGCGAGCGGACAACAGCACTTGCTGTCCTTTATACCCACGTTACGCAGCTGTGCCTCTGCACGGGGACAAACCTCTCCAATATCAGCTTTAACCACATTTTCCCCATGTACGTTCACAGCAATTTTGAGAGGAAGGAACATTAGGAACTCACTCTTGTGAATCATCATCTTGCCTTAATACCGCACGCAACCGTGCTTTCCACGCCTGCCCACCAAGAGAAACAGCCTCTGCAGAAACAACCCGTGGAGGGGGAAGAAACCCTCCTGACGGCAGCCTAACCTGAAGCTGTACTTTCACAGAGGCTCTCTTAGACTTCCCCGCTTCCAAAATTACTCACCAGTTTACCTGTGCCAGCAGAACAGCAAAGGAGAGCAGTGCCCGCTGGGCTACCAGGAGCCTCACGGCCACCACCGCCAACCAAGAACCCAGCCCGGTGGCTCCAGCCACCACCACCCCCCGCTCATCCCACCGCGGCTTGTTTCCCATCCCTGAAATACCCACACGGGCGTTGCTAAACCAGCAGGTTTCATAGCGGGTAGCCAACCGATTCTTGCCTTCCCGCACCGCTGCGTGCTTTGCCAGACCCGCTCCGGCGGGGCCCGCTGCCCTTCGGAGAGGGGCTGCTCCCTCACCAACCCGCCCCGCACACTCTGCCGGGCCCGGTGAGGGGACAAATGCTGAGCCGCTGCTGAGCCTCTCCATTTCTGACGATGAACAAAGGTGCCTGAACAAATTCCTCTGAAGCCGATCTCTCTCCATCTGCAACAGCTGAGAAATATTGTTGTTCTTTTATCATAGAACAATCTACTTTATTTTTTTTATATTTTTAACTTCATACGTAAGATTTTTCATTAACTGTAGAGTATTATATGGCACAGCCAAGTATTATTATTTGCCTTACTTTCTTGATAATAAAAGTTTGATTTGAGACACAATAATTTATTTAAATTATTATGCAAAGTGAGGAAAGGATTTCCTCACCCAATTAAATTTGCAAGCTCTGGAGAAAGAAATTCAGGAATGTTTCAACCTAAAAAAGATGTGAAAAACAGATGCAGAGAATACATGTGATCTCTCAAAAAAAAAAAAAAAAAAAAAAAAAAGAGGGGTGCACTTAAATCCAGAACAAAAAACCCATCTCAAATCAAATAACTCAACAGACCTTAACTAGCTTGAAATAGGAGTTGGAAGAAGTTACAGGAGTAGGTCTTTTCAGAATTCAGGTAATATAATGTAAATACTTTCTGTGACATTAGTTAAATTGGGATTCCTTTACAACAGGGATACCCATCTGAAAGAATAACCAGCTGGAAATAAACTGATGAAGCGCAGCTAGTCATGCTGGGTAAGCCAGGGCAGCCTCTCATTATTTACTAGAAACCTAAAGGAAAAGAAAAAGCCACACGCAAAGGAAGCCAGCACAGGCAGTACGCATGAGCTTAGAGGACGCTCAGTTAGACTGAGAAGAGGATGTAACTAATAATTTTCTTATTACGGCTTTTATATGTTGGCTGCTGTTCCAAGGAAAGATGGATTAAATACCACGTCTGTTTGGTTGGACTTCAAATTAAAAGCTCCGTGATGACCTTTCATTCCCAATAGGGTGTTTTGGTTTCAGTTGCTGTTGGTTTTTTTAAGCCTATTAACTACATTAGGTCCTCCAGAACATTACCCTGAATAAGAATGGTTTCAAATGTAGGAGACAAAAATAGGATAGGAAATAAATACGTCAGCAGAGGTTCAGCCTACACATTCAATTCACGAGCCTCCCAGATTTCCACCCTACAGATGACCAAGGGGAGCCCTTGGTGCCGCTGCGACAGACCTGAAGCCCCCTCCGGCCCCGAGCCTGCTCCCGCGCGGCTCTGCTGCCGGGGCAGCTTTCGGCACCAGCAGGTAAGACCGTCAGGAGACAAAGAGAAACAAACGCTACGTCCACGCACCATAACGTTATGACATTTCACATGGAGGTAAGATTTTGCAACTTATTAAACACACACAATGAAACTTTTCTAAAAAGCTGACAGGCTCAGCCTTTAACAGGATTTCGCATTTCAGACGTTCAGCTAAGGAGGCCGCCACGGGAAAAGACTACCCGTAATCTGGGGCTTCTGAAAGGAACCAGGAAATACAGGTGTAGGAAATAAAAGGCCCTTACCTATTGAACTTTAAAAGGAAAAAAACCCCAATCCTAGGGTAGTTTCTTAATTGTGTTTAAATTCACATAGCCTTTCCTAGAGCTGGAGAATTTTAAGTGGAAGAGTCTGGGAGTTTTCTCCTTGAAAACTGAGACAAGGCTGGGTAAAGACATTTTTCTCATCACACCCCTTTCTCCCAAGACATTTCCATGGGAAAAACCCTTAATTCCCACTCTAATAATATACACATAAAACGTATGGTATGACAAGCGCACTGCAGGAGGTGGCTCCCAGCACGCGGTACAGGCTGCCAGCTACCGCGACACCACAAACACGCGCGTCCTCCTCGGGAAAGCAGCACATCGCAGCACGTGCCAGATCCGCCCTTCCCGCTCTTTCCCCCAACTGTGACACTAAATCCAGAGAATTTCTCCTTACCCCTTTCCGCTCTTTCAATTAACCTGATTATAGAAATAATATGCGGCATTTCTCTGCCGCAGTGCAAAGAAATAGAGCGGCGGGCAGCCTCCCTGGGAATTAATTACTATCAGCACGCTATGCTGAGCCTTTTATTTTGACAAAAGCTTGGTTTTCATTAAGCTCTAGACAAGAAAGTTTTCAAAGACCACTCATTTTATATTAGTACTCTTGAAACAAATATAATTTGATTTACTGCAAAGATATTTCTTTTTCTAAAAGATGTATTTTTAGTCTACGAGACTAAAAATGTACAAGGTGGAGCTCCAAGAGGTTCCAAGTAGTTGTAGTTAAATTCTAGGTATCTCAGAAAAGTATTTCAGTGCTGAGAAGTGTTCAAAGGACTTCTTGCAGGAGGAGGCTGGATTAGTCTTGCCAGCAGATTCAGCCAATTTCCAAAGAATTCAATGGTTTGAGTATCATAAATAAAAGTAATAATAATGAAACATCAAAATCCAGATACGGATTATCATCCCATACAAAAACACTACAGAATTTTTAAGATCGAAGAAAAACTTCTCATGAGTCACAAAGTGATTTACTTAAAATATTTTAAAGCTTTGTTTTCAGAAGTTTTCAAAATTAGAAATTCGAAGAACAATTTCTTGACTGCAGTGAAACAAAAGTTTTAGCACAGCCTTCCTTGGAGCTGCAGTTTCATTTTAAAGATCAAATTTCTCAGCTTAGCTTCTTATAGTATGATAGCACATGATCAGCACCATCTTGTACACAGTAATCAAGAGAAAGTTGATATATCAGTTGCAATGTAAGAAACAGTTAAATATTTGTAAAAGCAAGGCTTAGATAGAACTCTACGTAACAAGTTCACAATCCACCTAAACCACTCCAGGTACTTTTTAAAGAAAGCACTTGAGAATTCACAAACCAAAGATTTTTTTTTTTTTTTTTCCCAAATCATTCAGGCATGCTACCAGCAGTACGTTATATATTCTGCACCACTACAATTAAGAGTGCCACATGCTGCAATTAATTTTAAAAACCCACATACTTTAAGGGGTCTTTTAACAAAGAATAACACTCATTGCAATGATCTTATTTAAGAGTTGCTAAATTTAGGAGGACATTGACAACTTTAGATTCTTGTATTAAGCTCACCTGTACAAACATTTTATCCTTAATTACTATTGCATACTTGTGTGGGAATTTTTAAAGTAACTCTGCCATCCACCTCAGCTATGCAATAAGCAAAGACCAAGCAAACAAACAGTAAACACTTGCCATGAAGATGAAAGTAAACAGCAACTCAGCAGGTGAGAGCAAAGTAATCTTAATCAAATCACCACACAGCCATTACTTAACGAGGTCCCCACTTCACTTGCAGTGTTGTTACCGACATGTCCCGTGTCAGCTATTTAACAAGGCTTAATGCTACAAAATGAACCCCAAGAGCAGGTACCATGTTCCTTAAAATGGTTTCTTTAAGAAAGGTAGAATTACTGGATTTTCCTCTGAAGAGCAAGGGAAGCATTTGAGCATATCTTTTCACCTCCACAGCGAGGGTTAAGGAGAAGTCAATCAACTGAACCACCGACTCTCTAGCGGTGTTGTAAAAGTTTACATATATTCACGAACATGCTGATTTTGCATTGTGGAGATGACAGCTCTGGTACAGGCTTACATGCTGCCGCTGCTGCGTACTGTATGGAGCTATACAGTTGCTTTCGTTACCTCTCTTCAAAATTGTTTGTTCACTTTAATCTTGCAAGAGAAATAACACTCTCAAGACCTGCTACCATCACACCACTATCAGTGCAAGGAATTATTTTAAAACTAGGTAATTTTACACGGTAATTCTGGGCAGGCCTAAGAATAAAAGCTGCTGCTCTGGGAACGTTACTACATTTCAAAATATAGAGCACGCTTAAAACACAGATTGAATATAATGCTTATTGAAACAAATGCATAAACCCAGCTCAGGGATTTTACAACTTTGGCACATGAGCACCTTAGAAATAGTATGCAGCTTCTTTTATTTTTGGGTGTGCGTTTTTTTTTTTTAAAACTAAGCTCATTAAAACGGGTGACCAGGCTTTCATGACCAATTATTCATCTGTCTTAGACCTCTAAGAGTAATTAACGTTTCAGCATGTTTAAGATTTCCTAGTTAAACCAGTCCTTCCATTTTTCCATTCACACAATTAAACACTCCGCTTTGTCACAGATTATAGTTCATCCTGACCCTTAAATACATGCAAAACCGTACTAAGTTGATGGAAATATTGAATTTTCCATCAACTCTGAACAGAATTGATGCGACAATGGTAATCAAGGAGTGGTTTTTACTTAATTCATCCAGGCTGGGAAATTACTTTCAAACAGACTTGACGTGCTCCGTGTGGGTCTCACGGTCACCCCTCCATCGTTACACAAACGTTCCCCGAAGCACCGCGAGCCACGCCGCGGTGCTCTGCCGTGCCGGCGGGACGCGGAGCAGCGCTGCTTCCGCAGCAGCCGGGCCCGCGGGACCCCGCGCTCCCCAGCACCCTCCGAGGGACCCCTCCGGGGCGCAGAGCCGCGCCGCTGCGGGACGCCTGCCCGCGGCACAGGCTGCAGCTCTCCTTGCGCTCCCCGGGAGTTTGGCATCCTTCACAGACATCATAAACCTACAGAGAGCAAGACAAGACTAAGGGAACTCATCCCTTCTAGTTATTTCTAGTGGTTGTCAAAAAAAAAAAAAAATTCAAAGGTTCTTTCTCAGCCGTTGTTTCTTCAGGAAATGAGACTGCACCGGTGCTCTGCGCGTGTGCACGTCTCCCCTGTTGTCCACAACACATTTAGCGACTAAATCAGGGTAGCGACTCGTGGAAACAAAGCAACTTTCAATTTTCAGGAAAATTGATATAAAAGGGAAAGAAAAATCTCTTGTTGGCCCCACCGAAGGAAAAAATGCAGTAAAAGCACAACCCTAATAGCTGTAAAAGCCACAGAAAAGCACATTCAGAAATAACCAAACTCTGAGAAGCAGCTTCACGGGGAGTTCACATCTTATTAGGTACCGAGGACTCCAACCACAAGATGATTTCATTAGTTACACTGCTGACAGAAATCCATTTTGAAATATACGCTATATATATATCTTTTAAGGTACAAAGGTCACAGTTCATTAGAAATTACAGAGTTCTCTCTTTCTGCACACAAAAATTAGCTTAGTGGAAATGTTTTAATGGCTTTTCTCCTTTCTCTAAGAGAATTCATAAATTACAATTTCAGCTGTAAAAATCAGAGGTAACGCAGCTAGGACAGCAGATACTTCAGCATGCATAAAATACACAATATATAAATTTTATCAAAGCTTTTTTTTTTCCCCAAGAAGCATTTACAGCATCTGTACTATTAAGTCATTAATTGCAACACCAAAATTAGGATAGCTAAGCATCAACAAGGCAGTCAGAAAGACTACCAGTATCAGCCACTGCTAAGAAAAAGAAACTAACAATTACTGCACAAGAGGCTATAAAATGCCCTTTCATCTCGTCTCACTAGATGCCACCTCATTTTCCTTTATTTCTCTGCAAATTCTGATTTTCATCTCAGGTGCATCAGGATTTCCAAAACGATGAGCAGCTCCCACAGCTGCCACTGACAGACAGTCTCATTGCTGCACAAAGCAGCTGCCCAAGAAAACACCTTGGAGAACTGGAAGACTGTTAGATGAAACAGTGTCTTATGAGGTTAATCAAAGAAGATCATTTCATGTGGTTGTGAAGATGACCCGCTAAAGAAAAGAAAGGGACGTGAAAAAAGAACAAGTGTCTTTGTATACACCCTGTGGAATGCAAAAAGTGTTAAAGAGCAGGACCCCGTCCTTGTAACTTCTGGGGTGGCGGCAGAGGACAGGGAAGAGAAGGAATGAGAAGGAAGATGACGTTAAACTGTTTTTTAAAAGACTACTGGAAAGTTTTTATGAAGTAGCATCCATTTCTAATAAAGTCTCCCTAAAAATGCACAAAGGAATGAGGGAACAGGTTGATGAACCATCTTGTAGTCCTTCCCTGACCTGTAACAAAACCAGATCAGCATCAGTCACACCCCTCACGCTGAGAATTTGGGATTCAGCAGTGACACTGATTTCATTTTTAGGTCCCAGGTTAGTGAGCTGTATTTTCTGTTACACCCTCTTCAGGCAAAGCTAACTGCCCCAACCGCAGACCTCTAGCTTCCATCATTCTCCATCACCACCTTCATGCTGAGACATTCCCTCCCAACACGGACCGCGCTCCCCAGCAACACTTGTTATAAAATGAGTTGCTGTTCAGCAACAGCACAAAAAAAGGAAGAAAAATATGGACAGATATTAGTGTGGCAAAAGCCAATAACCATCTACAGTCCCATTTATTTGCAACAGTTGCTTTTGAATACACACAGACTCCATCATCTCAGGTGTCTCATTCCACACACGAGTGTGCAGCCCAAACCCAAAGCTATTTAGAAGAAAAGTTTTCTTTGCAGCCCACATGTGAGTGAGCACTAGCCTGTTCTCTCCCTCCCTCAAACCACCTGAGAGAGAACTCCAAAAAAGGTATACACATTCTTCAATAAATGAAGGTTTGTATTTAACACTTCGATGTTACTTAGAGGAAGAATTGCTGTTTCTAATAGTTCTGTAGCTTCAGTGGTTAAAAACTTGTCATGCTGGCTTCATCTAAGTAAGCAGATACACATCTCAGATCACACACATTTTAAGTGTTAACTATTTCTCATGGTATGGGATGTCAGAATTATCTGGGCACAGCTGCCTTTCTCCTCCCATACAACACCCTTCCATATCAACAACCCAGGTGTCGATGTAGTGGATTTCTTGGTAGGGGTATAGGCTTTGGCAGAGTCGTTAGAGTGGGGGTAGAGAAGGAACGGGAATTCAAGTAGTCAAGCTGTGAAGAAAGATCCCACAAAATGTCTATCATTTATTCCAGAGAGTTAAAAAGAAGTTTCACTTCATTTCCCTCTCCCAACCACAGATATTTGCTACAAGTCTGTTTCTTCGAGACTTTGAAAAGAAGGCTTAATCCTCTTCCACATACAAGGATTCAGAGAGTTGTCTACAGCATAGAGGAAACCGCAGGGTGCCTTCGTAAGAGTATCTTGTATCATGTGGGAATCTATCCAGTTGGCTTAATTTAACATGAGACTTTAAAAACAAGGCATAGAATTGACCTGGGTCCAAATGCACTCTTCTGAAGGCACTTGGGGCTCCGACACACAATCCTCCAGCTGCCAGCATACTGAAGGCACCATGCCTTTTCTTAAGATGAGGTGCCTGCAGAAGCTAAGGTCTCTTCTGTACGCCCCATATGGCCTCAGTCTTAACTTAGGTCAGTGCCCGCCTTGTATATAAACACAGCTGGGACCCAGAAATAAACTGTTCATCCATTCCTCAAACAGCTGAAGCCAAGAAACATTTGCAGAGCACACCCACCACACTGTGAAGGAGCTGGGTGATGGCACCTACTTTCGTCTTACATGTCACCTGAAGAGGTATCGCCCATCTCCCCTCCCATGACAACAATACTTAGACCAAAGGACTTAATGGACAGGGGAGATTCATTCCAAATTTCCATCCCCCCTGCAATAGTCACTGGGGCCTCTACCAAAGCCTCCAAACTCCTACACTCACAGCTAAGGGAAGGGCGAGGAGCACATCTCCTGCGACTTCATGCCTCCGAGACAGGAGATTCTTCCATTCTCAGATAAGTGAATCCCAAGAGGAAACATCAGCGCTTGCTGGACAGGACCCCTCCCAGCAGGGCGGTTGGCCACTGGTCCCACCACCCCCCCAGGCAGTTCATGTGTCTGCAGATGGAGCCACCAGCTGTGGGATGGAGCCGTCCCCATCAGCGTGCTGCTCGCTTGGGTCCTTGCTGCGAGCACGGCCGGCAGCGAGCCTGACCGCAGGGCACGGGCTGCACTTTGTCCTGACGGGCACTGGCCCTCGGTGCCCCAGGTTACACCCGGGTCTGAAACCAGCCTCAGCAGATGGGCCTTAGGGTCCGAAATGAAGACTCCACAGTGAGTTTTCTATTTAAGGACCAAGTGGTCACTGCTACCTGATACCGATGGGGCTCAGCAGCTCTCGGCAGCCTAGAAGAATTTATAGCTCCAACTCAATTCAGATAACTTTAGTCCAGTTCAAGAGTCTACCAGGCATCTGAGGACCAGCAGATTATCAGCAGAAGTTTTCTTCTCACTTTTTATTTTTAGAGGGAAGTTACAGAAAAATCCCCATTTGTTTCCTGGAACAGTGCTACAAGAGCTTCAAACTAACAATTAACGAGGCCCTTACAATATGAATAACTCCCAAATATTGTGTGATGTTCTGCCCCTCACTCCACCCCATCTGCCCATGCTGGAAGTTCCTGGAGCTCACAGGCTTTAGTCAGGCTGAACTTCCACAATGACTTTTAAAATTCATTAAGGTCAATGAAAGATGTTACACAAGTTGTAACAACTTGTGCAAGGAGAAAAAAAAAAAAGAGAAGCCTGGAGAGCAGTGGGGACTGATGCTACATCCCCAGAAGCACGTGCAAAAAACACACAAGGGAGAACATACCCTGAAGAGGCAGGACCAGAGATGGCTATAGGCAACCATTCTAGGCCATTCTTACCAATTCATTTTAATCCTGTGACTTAGTACAAGTGGTTGTGTATTTTCTCTGCTTCTACTATTAGTTTTATATATGCACAAGCAACATTAAGTAACCACCCATGTTAGTCATGATTGTGCTGTTTGCCAAAGGACAAGATACTCTCATCCTCCAAAGTAATCAAAGGCAGTAAGTCTTATTGTAATTGAGAGAAAAGCAAGTCCATTTTATTAATGCAACACTTGCTTTATTATCTACAATTCTCAAAACAAACACTGATATGTAAGAGAAACAAAACAAGTTCAAATGCATATAAACATGGCAGTTTTCCTGAATTAATCAGTAAAGTCTAGAACAAAGCAAACCTATTTGGGATGAGTTTTACAAGATTAGATTTTACCAAATGTTTCAGCAGAGCTGCACGGCCTGCAGCGGAGATACATCCGCTGGAAATTTTGTGATCCGCCCCCCCCTTCTACACTGTTCTATTTTAATAGACAAAATTGATTCTGCTCAGTCAACCACCACAGCTGTATTAGCTCCAGCGAGTACAATGGGTCACCCGAAATGTTGCTCTAACTGGAAAAAAAAAATCAAGACAGCATCAGGAAAAGCCATGTTGGAAAGCTGCTTATTGTACAGAAATCTGGAACAAACACCATAATTTTAATCCTTCAAGCACACACAGCACTAAGAGAAAAGGAACATCCATTTCAGAGCAGACGTAGGCAACGCCTGTTTTACACTGCTTTTGTAAAATAAATACACAGTTCTCCATATATGAAGTGACCAACTGTCATTTGTTCTTTTTAATAAAACCTTATTCTGTAGAATAAACAATTTTTTTATTATTTAGCTAAAGAAAAAACCTTCCTCCATCTGTTCAGTCTTACTGGGTTTTAGACAGTTTTAAGCACTTGAAAAACACTGACCACGGCATGTGGACAAGCCCTGCTAATACAGGAACACCACGTTGCTGTGCTCCGTACACAGCCACAGTTTATTAAGGCCCACACTTTGCTAAATAGTTAATGGAAAAGATAAGATAGTTCCCGAAAAATACAAACATAGCTAGGAAAGAAAAAAAGTCAGCCATCATCCATACAGATTTACATTCAATTCTCTGGGTTAAGATGAAACAAAAAGCCTTTTAAGTAGTTTTCAGGAGAGCTAGACTACTACAGCGGGACTTTCAGAATTTGAGAAAGGCAAATTGGTAGCTTTAGTAATCAACTAAAGTACAGCTCTCCCCCAAAAATAGCATTGCAAAAAAAAGGATTAGCATGGAACAAAAATGCCCATTTCCTTTTGAGTTTTCATTTTCTTAGAAAAAGCTAGGAATCAAAGCAGTTTTAAGGTGACTTACCTAACCAAATATTACATTAAAATACCAAAGTTAATTTGAAAAGTGCTGCAGAGATTTATAATAGGATCAAATACTACAAATTTCCCTTTAAGAAGTCAGGAATGAAGATCAGATTGAATTCACAAAAAATAGCCAAATAAGAAAAAACCCACAAGTGTTATTTGAGCCTGCATTCTCCTATCTGTTTTCCTCAGAATTCATGAATAAGTGTTTTGTATCCCTCTGTAGCAAACAACCGAAGAACAGATGGTATTAGGTCTTAAGTTACTCCTTCCCTGACAGTTTAAGCAACATGTATAGTCCCATAATACAGCTTTTCATTTTACCCATTACTCCCACTGCGTATTTAACCACCATATTATATAGCCGTTATGCTGTATTAACACAATGCAGAAAAATTATTTTCCAGTAAATCGTTTATAAGATGCAATTGTATACACAGACACCTGCTACGAATTACAATGCACATGCACTTATGTGGAAGATTCTGGAGAAGGAGGGAAGAAACCCCATCAGCTCCAGAAATGTGCTGATTCAGAGCAACGCTGTAGCCACAGTGGGGTTAGACAGGCTATGGCATGTAATACATTTTTTAAAAAAGCATTGGTGGGACAATAGTGAATTGAAAGCCCAGGTACGTAAGACCATTGAAGCCTGACATGGAGCATCTTCCAAAAATAAAATTCATAATAAGTACAATTATATGAGTTTACTTATTTTTTGTTTCAGGGATTGAGTAGAAGGGATATCACCACACACCATTTAACTGCACATATTTGGAGTAAGCCAAGTCACTGCTAACAAAATGGTGGCTCTAGGAAATTTTTGGTACCCATTTATTACCAGCTGACTTAGAACTCAGTCCAAGTTCACCAATCTCTACGGATGACTGGCTGGCAACTAAGATGCTTCCTAAGGCTTAGAGGTGTCCACAACACAGGTGATCGCAGGAGACAGGGCTTGTGACCCTCTCCTTGCATTAAATTCTCAGTGTCTTTTACATGGGAACGATCATCTGCAAGGAGAGGGTCAGAAGAACAGCTCAGAAGCTATGCAGCACCCAAGCTAATTCATACTGGACAAAATTCCCAACAAGCAAGCTGCTTTGGATAAACATCGTGCCAAAAGGAGGTATGGACTTGATTTCTTTGGAGGATAGTGAGATCTTATTTAGGGATATGGGACGCTGCTTATGGTTTGAGGATTAGTCCATTCCAGAGAAAGGGACCAATCTAATACATAAAACGGGCTCTATTTTGTGGTTTCTGTGGAAACTGGATTTAGAAAGATCTGTAAGTACTCTCTGGGAAGAAAAGAGGGGTATGGAGAATGAGGATGCACGCCTTGCTTTTTACACACCGAACAGCTCACACTTTCACCAACTGACCAAAGCCTGTTCCCAATTTGCTCTGCAGAAGGGAAATGGAGGCAAAGAGGAGCCAAGACTCCTCTCTCTCTAAATATAAAGAAAAATCATCACACCATATGCAGCAGATTTGAAAGTATCTATCATCTTGCGGTTTTAACAACTGGTCCAGACGCCCCCGCAGAAGGGGCTGCAGCCATTCACTGGTTAAGATGTTGCAGAGAACACAACTGTAAAGCTCACTCCTGGCAGAAATTCAGGTTTCTCATTTCCAGAGCAGGCAGCAGGGCAGCGGGAAAGTAGCAAGTTGGTTCCTCTATTTCAGAGCTACATAGGAATAG
Source organism: Pelecanoides urinatrix (assembly GCA_013400755.1). Taxonomy (NCBI): domain Eukaryota; kingdom Metazoa; phylum Chordata; class Aves; order Procellariiformes; family Procellariidae; genus Pelecanoides; species Pelecanoides urinatrix. Next base: position 157,081 of record VZTQ01001698.1, read on the forward strand.
CAAGATGCTAGACGAAGGTTGTTTCTAGCTGACTTCTCAACTCCATGTAAAACTCCCCAGCTCTCCCCAGCCTTGCCAAGCTCGGTTTCAGGCACCCTGAAATCATTGGGATAGCACCCACGTTTTCTAATAGGCCAATATCACTGCAGGGAAATAACACATTTCCAGATGTAACTTCAATTTCACATGTGCAAACTGAACCAAGAGGAAAACCAGTTCTGCTTCTGCGTGACCATTTCAGATATTCTCCAGACTTTATTTGCATAACCCCCTCCTATTTCAGAGCAATGAAGATGTCTCTCCCCACAGGCGTGCCAAGTGTCACACATCTCACATGACATGCCTTTGGCTGCCCTTTTCTTATACCTACAGGGCTGTCTGGGTATCATGCATCAGCACCTACCTTATATTTATGTTCTCTGGCCAGTCAGACCTACCACAGAACCTACTCAACACGCAGCATCCTGCTGCCAGCAATCAACAGCTATGTCATGGCAAGTCTAAAACCCAAACCTCCCCTCACCGGACAGTTGTAGCAAGCTCTCCTCAGCACTCAAACCCAGACCTACCACCCCAGCTGGGCTCCTGAAGCACAGGAGATTTATCATGACCTCCCTCCCCAACAATCCCTTCGCACCTGATCCTTACAGCAGGGCCTCTACCCTCCTCCTGCCCACCCAAGAATCACCCCTCCCAAGCTCTGCAGCACCTCCGATCTCTCAGAGCATGCAAAGATCCTGGTAACTCCAGTATCCAACAGCCAAATTGCTATTGCCACCCTTCTTTTAGCACATCATTACCAGTGCTACTGAGCTTTCTTCAGACCTCTGCAGCACCCTAGCCACAAAACAAGGCAGCATTCAGACCACGTGTGTATAACACGCTCACACGTATAACAAGTCGGACTGCATCTCAAGCGCAAACATTACTAAGATGACAGCTTGCAACATCAACTCTTTTTCAGCTGTGGACAAGAGATGACCAAAGGGACCAGAAATATCCTTTACACCAAGTTCTGGTTTTATTTTAAGTCATTTCCTCTTACTGCCGCTGGACTCCACACATTTAGCATGAAGAGTTTAACCAGGATTAAAAGACCATACAACCAACCTTTAGGCAAAACGCACTCAAAAGCAAAAGAAAGGAGTCTTATTCGATTCAAAGGCAGAATCTGAAGTCTGACCCAGCTCTATTTGATTTACTGAATTTGAGAAGCAGTCTATTAATAGTTCACTACTGTATCCCTATCCTGCTTCTCCATGTCAGGGCAACAGCTATACTAATAAACACCAGTGATACAGGCACATGTTTTCATATTGACACTGTAAAGCAGAGCTAAACCATTTGTTTAAATCTAAACAGAAGTCACTATCTCAAGAATTAATGGAAACAGACAAATTAGTCTCAGAGTTAATTTAATATGAGCACACAGCAATATCAGATTCAAGCTTTCAGAGAGTCTCCCTCCTTCATTCTCCCAAACAGGTTTTCTAAATTATTCTGTTCATTTACACTATAAAGTTTACCCAGCCAATAAATTAACAGCATAAATAGTAACCAGCTACTATTTCAACATCAGATGAATGCTGTCAGCCAACAAGGACACTACAAAAGCCAAACTACTGCACCAGTGAAAATCCTGCAGATGTTACCTTCTTCAGAAAGAAATCCCCTGGATTCTTGATACAGGGGCGTAGGACGTCCTCCTCCTTCCACACAATTCAACTCCACATAATTTAATTTTGCCAGAAGTTACTTGCCAGCTAGAGCAAAGTGAACTTGCTTTAATACTGTCCATTTTACAGGCTCCCACTTTTAATCATGCAAATGTATCTGCTTACACAAAAACATCTGAGCCATGGACCTGTGGTATCGCTTTGAACAACTACCACAGATCTTCTAAGTGGACATAAGATGGAAAATAACACTTAAAAATTTAAGAAAATATTTACATAGGCATCATAGCCTTCTCTCATACATAAGGGACATGCTTAGAAATAAACTGCATGCTTATCCTCCCTTCAGATTTACTCACCAACTAAAAATTTTACTCACCAACTAAAAATTTTGCTTTGAGGAAAGATTATCAGCCTTAGAAACAAAAATTAGTGAGTTCACATAGGTCCAGCATTAATGATTTTAAATGCCCTTTTTATCCACCTTGCATTAAAACAAAGTCTAATCTTGTCTTGTACTTCTAGAATATTCATGCCGTATACAAATCGGTCAGCTATCAGCCAATCTGGATGAGCTTCTCATTTAAGGAATAAAAACTGAGATCAAGAAAATACATTATCTGTTCCTATATTAATACTGCATATGAATAAAATGAAAGAAATACATCCACATTTAGAACTTAATTTTCAGTTAAGATCTGTGCCCTCCAAAAATCTGAAATTCCTGAATATCTGAGTGACTTAAGACATACAATGTACTTTCACATTTTTTCTTTGGTTCAGGCAGTTTGAAAAGACTGGCAATGGCATAAAAAAAAGGAAAAAGTGCTATAAAACTATGAAGTAAACCACTTATCTTGTAAAGATAGTTTTTTCCCCATATAGAACTATACAACCAGAAGCTTGGCAGAAAAGCTGCAGGTGCAGGGAGTAAGAAATTGGCACCTTAGAGTGGAATGTCTCTTTGTGGTTGTTTTACCATTACAGCCCCTTTGGTTTAGTGGCCATTTGGAAAATGCGGTCAGAGCTATTCTAACACCCTTGATTTCTAATTTCAGCTATATGGGCGGGGAAGGAGAACTGACCTCTGCCCATCCTTCACTCTTCCACAGCTCTCCAAACACCTCGAACATCTGACACCTGAACCAAACTCTGTCCCAGGGAGCACCAAGGACTCCCGTGCATTCTCACGCAGAGCGCCCGGAGGCCAAGAGTCCCGAGAAAACCAGCGTCCATCTAAGTACCAGTACGCAGAGTGGAAAACAAGGCTTGGGCAACTGGTGGGAAAAGCCGGGCCTCCCTGCGGTGTTCACCAACAGGCATTTCTCCTGCCCCACGGGTACAGCAACAGCAGCATGAGGCAGTCCTTCCTTTCCACATTTGCAACAAAAACTGAAATTAAATACAATCAAAGAGAAGCTCAGTATTCAGAGTCCAAGAGAGAACCATAAAGTAGAATGAGGTCTTTGCATTTGAGATAGTACCAGGTCTGACTCTTCTGCAGTTTCCCTACCTGTTCCCAGAGGGAAGTAGGATGGGGATTTTGAAACCATTCATCTAACTAAAAAGAATATTTGGCTTGCCAGCAGTAGATTGGCAAAAGCCTATATTCCTTATTCACGACCTAACGTTTTACTTAGGAGTGCAACACTGAAATACTGTTATGCTGAAGCCGCACCACACAGCAATTGTATGTCACCAATTAAAATTAATTATAGCTGTTGAAAACCTTAGAATGCGAACCCTTCCAAACTGCGAGGGCACGCTAGTCCTGCTCCAATACTTCAGGTTCAGGAAGTAACAATAAACTTATTTTCTCGCTAGAATTTGACTACAGCTTTCACATCTTCTCAGACAGGTCTAAAATCCAGATCTAGTTTGGTTGGCATTTGGATCCTACCCTAATCCAAGCCATGATTCGGTTCTGAACCCTAAAGCCATCTTTTCAATGAAATAAAGCCACTGAACAAGAATGGCTCGCAAGGTCTTTGTACAGGCGGACAAAGGAGACAGACACGCCAGCAACAGTACAACTGGGCTGAAAAAAGTGCTGAGCAAGGCCAGAGGATTAATGCCTGCGTGGAACACTGCTAGTTTTTAAACTCTCAGGCTCTAAAAGTAACAAGCACAAGTGCACCTCCAGAAGAAAGACAAAGTACAGTTTGTTGCAATTTTTCCGCAAAAAGGCTCTGGGATGGGTTTTGATGGTTTGAGACTGCAGAGGACGTCATTGTCTCCAACAGCATGGTGGTGACGGCTTCCACCCAGTCTTCCTGCTACGTGTATCTGAACATTCCTACAAAGAGACAAACGGGGGCATACCTAACCAGCACAGCTTACCTAAAAACGTTCAAAATGCCACGAATAAAGTGCTTACTTGGCAGCACCCTCTGAACGTTTTCCCAGCAGAACTCCCTAGCTGAATTAACAGAGTCCTGTACAAGTCAAAAAGCCCAAGACAACACACAGCTATTCACACCTCCTCCTGGTCGCTTCCTTCATGCAAACTCATCCTAAGAGCACAGGCTTTAATCCCACGGCAGTTAAGACTTTTGTCATTCAGTTAGACTTTCTTAATCCAGACCAAAGTACTGGCTTTCAAAATTCACACACCACCTCCATCACCCGGCCTCTGGCATCACCTCCCAATCCGCAGGGCGAACAGACAGCGTTTAAGGAGAACCACAGCCCTCGCCTACTTCTGTGGATTCACACCAATTTCTCTGAAGCATCGAATAATAACGAGAGTTTTCTTTCTACAGTCAGAGGCCTAAAACAAATTCTGTATTAAATTGAAAATATCTAGTAGTAAGATCTGATTTAAGCTGAAGCACACATAATGGAAACTAGTGGGAATTAGGGAATTATCAGAGATGATTTCTTCACATGCAGTCGGTTCAAGAATTCCTAAACAAGCATAACTAGGAATAAGAAAACCAGTCACCAGGTAAGCTTCATGCCACAATTTTCCCTTCCCAATCTCTGTAAGTGTGAACGACCCAAACACTGGAACTTCAATACACTGTGTTCTCCAACACATTTGGCAGTCTTTAGCAGATAGAGCTATTCTGTTACAGAATGTATGTCAAAAATACATCTATTTCGGTCCCCCTGCTAGAGCATACTGAAAAATTTGGCAGGAATTCCTGACCCATGCGATGGCTCTGCAGGCGCAGAGCTGGCCCGCACCGGCCAGCCGGCAGCTGAGCAGCATCGGCCTCTTGCTACGGACAAACCTTCCCTCCGACAGCACCCAGGTACCGTCCCGAAGGGCTTCCAGGCCAGCGAAGTAAAAGCCTCACACGCCGGGGATCCAGTTTCAAGCCAAAGCCAGAGAAAGGCCAGGCCTGCCCACACGGCTCGGCCCCAGCAGCACCCGCCTCGCTCAGGTCCCGTCAAGCCCCTTGGTCATCACCAGCCCCCCCCAGGACCCCCTCCAGGTGGGGGAGGAGGGGTTAAACCCTCACCACCAGCCCTCCGGGTCCTCTGCTCCAGGCCTTAACCTTGCCCAACCGCTGTGGCTCTGTATTTTGCATTTCTGTCTAATAAAAGCCATGGGAATGCATGATTATGAAGACTGAGAAGTGCTCCCCATACTTCTTACGGAAGTAGCACTGCAGGGAATTACGATTACGTTGTGTAATGAAATCATTAGGGAATAAAGATGTGGCTGTACATCCATCCCCACCTACCCCAGGAAGCTGCGAGTGATTTACAGATTAGGCCAACATTAAAAAATAAACAAACAATCAGGAGCTCAGGCTTATCGCATCACATTTACATGCTATTCCCAAACACTCTCGTAGGCCATAAAGCTCAGTCAACCAGGGGGAGTTTAAGGACCCCAAATTATAACAGTTAAATTTTCTAGTTCCCACCAAAATTGCAGAGTAACTCAGACTAAGTAATAGCTCAAGGAAAATAAAAATCTATTTCAGGTTCTCTTAGATGGGTCTCATTCAAATGGATGCTAGCAGAAATGAGGTAAGTAACAGACACTAAAATCTTCACAAAAAAAAAAATTAAGCATATACTACTGTCATTTTTACAGAAGTGAGAATATAAAAATCACTAAGAAAAGGGTAACAGTTAAGTCCCAAACCAGCAAAAGACAGTATCTAAACCATCACTCTCTTTAGATATTAGTGGATGACTTCAATCTACAGCCCAAATCAGATCTTTTATTTAAAATCTCCCTTTTAAAAGGTATTTGGATAGACAGGTCTTTGACCTAAGCGAAGCACTAGTTCATGATGCCTAAGAAGAGGAAAGCACTCAGGTGCATTTGCAGGTTTGATTCACAAGAAGCTGGCGACAGTCACAATTTCAGAGCAGGGGACAGGGCAACTAAGGGGGCAGCAGATCTTCAATCTCTATAAAATTATAATGCATTTTTTTAATAGAAAAAGGAAAGTTCACTCCTGCAAATGCTCTCCAATTTCATTTATGTTCGGTGTCTTTCTAACAGAGAGCTGCTGCTCCACTCCTGCTAAATCAAGCTGCCGCTTTCTGAAGCGGCAGGGGGAAGTGAGCTCCGTTTAGCCCTTCTTGGCCTGCTTTGCACATTCGGAGAGAGCAACTCGTGACCCTTTTATGCAATATGACAGGTCCTATGTTAACATGGTTAGTGTCAGCAGCCAGATCCCGGGGCCGGGAGGGTTAAGCCTGGGAGGAGTGTACATAAGGTGGTAGGTTCAGAGCCAATGAGAATATTGCGCTATAGTTAGACACTGGATACTAAGCAATGGTGACTATAAAGGCTGCTCAAAGCTGAGCTTCTGTAGATGACACCGGCATGTTGCCCTTAGCGCCCAGGCTTACAAAGCAGAAAAAAACCACAGGAAGATCAGCTCGGCTTACCTGAAGTTCACACCACGCAACTTCCACCCACGTCTCCGTGTCCAGGCCCTTATAGACCGTTTTGAAGGATCCCCTTCCCAGTTCAATATCAAACTTTAGGAACCTGCCATCCAGCGAGGTGGCAACCGCTTTCATATCAGCCTCCTCCTCGGGCTCCTCTTTCTTAGCCTTGCTCTGATCTTTGGAAGCATCCGACGCCTCTTTCCTCTCCACATCTTTGCCGGCTTCCTTCTGCTCTTCAGCCCCGCCGGCAGCGCTCGGGGCTGGCGCTGCCTTCAGCCCCCCCGCGGGCTCAGCCTCCAGGCACACCTTCTCCCCGGCCCCGTGCCCTGCCTTCGCCCTCTCCGCAATTATCCTCCTGGTTTTAGGGAGCAGGATAATCTTCCTCTGATGCTCTGACTCGGGAAGGTCGAAAGCAGGTTCCTCCTGGTCCGAGTCCACCACGCTCCGCCGCAGGAACCGCTGATGGACCATTTTGGGATCCCTGGAGCAGGGGGCGCGGAGCGGCGGGGCCGGGGCTCCCGGGGCTCCCGGCACTGCAGCAGCGGCCGCCCCGCTCCTCCTGCCGCCGACGGGCCCATCAATATTCATGCTCGTCTCCGCAGCCGGGGGAGCGCCGGGCTCGGCAGTCGCTGGAAACCCGCCACGGCCGCCGCCTCCTCTGCCTCCCCGCCGAGGTGCCGATCTGGCATCGCCCCCAGTTTCCATTAGGCCTGAGGTCTCCGCGCCCGCCGCCGCCCCCGGGCCGGGGAAGTCACCGTGCTCCATGCCCGCGCCGAGCCGCGCCACCGCCACCTGCGAGGGGCAAGGCAGAGCGCAGCGCCCTGACGCACCGGCGGCCGCGGCCCGGGCTCGGCCCCCGCCGCCGGGCACCGCTCCCC
>VZTQ01001698.1:164583-267374 GCA_013400755.1 Pelecanoides urinatrix
TGGCCCCGCACGGCCCCGCACCGCTGCTCCGCGGAGCATCTCCCTGCGAGGCCGCGGGGCGCGGGTCCCGGCCACAGCCCGCGGCTCCGTCGGCTCTGCCGGTCCGCGGCCGGCCAGGGGGTGACTGCAGCAGCAGCCAGCTCTTCCCGGGTGTGATCAGAAGGAGGGTCCCTGGGGAGGAACCGAGCACCCTTCCTCCCTCTCGTTTTTGAGAATCCTGCCGAGGTAAAGCACGAACAGGGAGCAGCTCGGGCGCGGCGCTTGGTAACGCAGCATTGTCCACCCCGCGCCTCGGCGCTGGGGCTCTGAGCGCGCTGCCTGCCGCCGGTACCTGGGTTTTTCTTTGTCTGAGGTTTTTTCTTCATCCCTGGCAGTTGGTGAATCATGCTATGGACGTTGACCTCGCGGTGCGTTATGGCTGACACTTGGCGTTAGGCTAGGCCGAGGGAAACCGGGCTCTGAAGGCCGCGCCGCGCTGCCCGGAGGGGAGGCTGGGGGCACGGGAGGCTTCGCTGGAGGCTGCGCCCCTCAACAGCCGTGACGTTTCTGCTCTGTAAATTCACGAAAGGACTCTGGTCTCCGCTACTGTCAAGCTTGCCTTCTTAAGTATTAGGTTCATACAAACGTACCATATGTTTTAGTAATTAAAATTTAACTAAATAAAAAAAAAAAGAGAAGGTTTACCAAGTAATTATTCCCCAAGATTTCTGAAGGAAAGGAAGTTGACTGCCAGACAATCATAATTAGTTTCTCTTTTAATTAAATCATTTTTCGTTAAGGATGATTAAAAATCCCTTTTAAAATACGAAAACAGGTGGTTATTTTAAAGGGACTCTCTGGTGGTTTAATTTTTAAAAAACACGGTTGATGATAATAATTTAGCCTTATGGGTACATTCAATCTGTCAGTGGTTTGCTTTTCGAAGTGTTCAAATATATACAATATTTCTAGGACTTGCAGTTGTGGCATAAAACACAGGTTTGCATGATGTATGGAAATACAGAATTACCTACACTTAGTTCTCTATGCCGGGCTCTTCTTACTCCACAGCCAGAGGTTTAATAAACAGAAAGCAGTATGAAGTTACCGAGAGAAAAGCAGGGAAGGTTACGAGCTCTGACACCTTCTCCTGGTTATTGCATAAACCTGACCTAGAACTCTCTTCCCAGCCAGAGAAATTCCCACCACTATGCAGAAAAAAGGACAAGATTGAGGCTAATGAGACAACTAAAAGTAGCAGGCAGCATTTCACTCAGCAGGTGGACAGAAGAAAATGAGGAATATTCTAGAGGCCACCAAATACCCAAACCCGAAACCATCAATAAAGAAAAATATGGGGAAAAAAAAGAGACTTGGTTCCCCCATTTGCCGTTCACCGCCGGGCCCTCTTGGCGGGAGGCAGGTCTCACGCTCTGGGGTTTGCGGTGCTGTCGTGGTGGAGGACGCACAGGCACTGCCCAGCTGCGCCGGCCGCTCCTGACCAGTCCTCGGCGCTGGGCGAGCGGAGCAAGACCCGTCCTCACAACGGCGGAGTTGCCTCTGGCGTCTGTCGTGCTGTCCTATGTCGAGGGGGTGCCTAGTGCTCTTTCCGTGTCCGTGTGGCTACTGAAAAATTAACGTAATTCACGTGTCACAAACTTAATCCAGTGGTGATCCACTACCAAGTGCTCTGAATCTGTTTACATGGATGATTTTTAATAGTACTTAAAGAAAAAGCTTCTTCACACTCCTACCGTTTGACATTTCCCGTGGTGCTATACGTTTGCGGAACATCCCCAGGCGAGTGACCTCAGACAGCAGCCTGACAGCATCTGGCAGCGCGCAGCACCACGAGGGCCAGGGACCAGCGCTGCGCTCTGGCTGGATTACGCGTACAGAGCGGCGGGTCGGAGCGTAATCCTGGTCTGGTCTGACCCGGTGCTCCACGGCAGCCAGCGACGGCCTTTCCCAGCGGATAGAGAATCGCTCCTTCGCCTTCAGGAGCTGCCTGTCCCGGCCTTCCCAGGCGCCAGTGACCACAAGGGACGCGGCAGCTGGGACGTCCCGCGCGCGGGTCTCTGCTGTTCTCTGAGCAGCCCCGCAGGCAGCCGGCGTTCCAGCGCGCACCCCTGCTCGGCAAGGAGGGCTCGGCAGCTGCGCAGGGAGGACTTCAAGGAAGCCCGAAGGTAAAGGCTGACGCTCTCTTCATTTCTGCCATTTAGCCAAAGATCTGCTGTGAACAGAGTCCCACAAGCTACGTGTCCATAAGCTATTTTATTCGGTTTCCTCTGCCTGCCTCAATTTACCCAGAACAGAAGCATGTTATTGATTCTTCTGCTGCATGATTTCAGCTCTGTACGAGCCAGGAGACAGACAGACAGACAGACAAGGTATGCTTTATTAGCAAAGGGCATAGAAAAAGATAAAGGGCTACGGTTTCCCTGGTTGTTAGAGCATCACCAGAGCAAGCCTGAAGTAGATTCACCACCGAGAGCACGCGGGTATGCAGGTGGCATTGTAAATTATAGCACGTTTCAACAAAAAGATAGTGAAGGTGCTACCCGAGACATAGCGACCTTAATCAAGCCTTTGACTTGGAGAACTGTTCTTTGCACGTATGGAAGCCACGCCGCTCACCCCCCTGGATGAAATTCTCTCTCCGTGCAAGAAGCTGAATCGCCCCGGAGCACCGATGGGTATTTCCACTTCACAAGCAGATTAACACCCCTCTGTCCATGACTCCCCTCACCGCTCCGCTGACTGATGCCGGGAACAGTCAGCCACTGACCAACGGAGAGCAGGACAGCTTGTCCGAGCTAATAGCTGGTGTTATTTTTAAAAGGGACAAAAATAACTATTTTCTCCTAAAAACAGCCATTATTTTCTTTCTGTATTTGTTAGTTTTGAGTGAGGAAGTTAAATCCCATGCTCCATGTTAACTGCTTGACTTTCAGGTTCTCAGATACCGAGAAATTTTTTATTTGTTTAAAATAAATGTTTGCAGGGGACCATAAAAACATTTATATTGGCCTCCAGTTTTCTATTAATTTGTTTTTTAAATCATTTATAACTTGATCAAAAACCTATTGAGAGCTACTTTCAGTTGCACCCAGGGTGTGCTTTTACCATTGCACGTGTGCTACTGGCCCTAATGCAGAGTTATACAATAATTGTGTTTTCTTTAAAAGAATAATAATAATAATTTTAAAACCCGGTTTCACAATATATCCTCAATTAGGTCATCTGTATTCTGTTCTAACTATTCGTTTGTAGATACAATAGTTCAAGTCATCGAGTTAATACAAACTTACCGCAAATGCTTAAAAAAGACTTTCTATGTCAAAATGACGGATGCTGTTGGCAAACTGCTCTAGCAGGTACAGCGAGCCAGGCAGCAAGCGGTGGGTGAGACGTGCATCACCCACCTCAGGAGGGGATAAACTCCATTCATCCTTGTTTGCCCTCAGGGGTGACACTGGTACAATATATCGTTCTAACACGCATGACAATCTTAAACTCAAAAAATGTTCTGTGTTTTTAATTCCTACAGATTTTAATAGTAGCTTATACAGCCCATAACAACATGCCATAACATTACCTCTCAGGTTCCTTAAAATAAACAGACTTAATGGTGCTGCAAAGCAGTTAATGGACAGTATCTTCATTGCTTTATGGATTTATTGAGGTGTGTTCCCTGCGCCCCTGCCCAAGAAACAGCCCTGCCCCAGGGAGCTGTGTTGGGGCCTCCCTGAAGGAAGCTGAGTCAGCAAAGTGACAGCGCACAGCTGTTTTGCATTTCAGTATGATTTACATGGAGCATCATCTCTCCACACCAATTCATGAAGGTGAGGTTTATTTTTTAGAGAAGCAGGCTATCACCTTTCCCACCCCAAATCTGGCCGATGATTAATAGTTGTTATAGAATTACTGTGCAATTCGAAAGTTTGTATTTAATTATTTATCTGCTTTTATTTGCCAGGAAATGATGGCTTTGAGCCTGTAAGAAACTCAAATGAACTACGCAATTAATTTCCCAATGCTTCTGTGTGGCCATGAGGATTGCAAGAGTTCAAACAGCACATTGGTATTTTCTAAAACCTCTCTGCCTCTTCTCATGCTATTTTCTGCTACAATCCCTGCAGCACCTTCATAATGAAAATAAAATAGACGGATAGAGCAAAGTAAGGATTAGAGCAAAATAAGGAGCAGAGCAAAATAGACCAAATGAATGAGTGAAGTGTGGCACTTCATAGCACAGTTAGGACTTTCCAAAATGTTAATGTTTATGTTGAGCAAGTGAATAGCCTTTACTTTTTTTTTTTATCATGACGCTGTATTTTATCAAAGAACCCATCTAACACATTGTGTTGCAAAATAGGCAGATTTAAGACATAATGACAATGCCATTATTCCTCCTAACATAGAAGATGAGGCACAAGTTCTTCTAAGTTTAGTAAGAACATCTGCTGCTCTAGCCTCTACGCAATGCTGCTTGTTGTACTTAGCTCTTTGATCCTGGTTTTTCTCATGAATTAAAGAAGTGATGAGAGCTTATAACCTTAGCACAAAAACCTCCCTTTGTGCAGTGAGCATTCGAGTGACTAGGTTCATTTTTCAAACGAGTAAGAACCAGCGCTGTGCTATGAGGAATGTGCCCATTCGTCTGACTGGTTCCAGCGACTCTGAACACGCCACTATGATCAACAGACAAAAGTCAGAAGTACGTCTACTACGGCATTACCTTGAACCAAAAACAATATACGCAAAGGTAAAATGCATAAGTAATACAGAGACTGTGTCACACACGGATGAAAACAAACCACCTGAGGAGTCAACGCCTATGCTCTCAACAGCCTTCATCCTCCACCCTCTTCATGGGAAGTCTCCTGTTTAGCACACTGGTGCTTCATTTTTAAGTACTTTTATGTAAGCAGCACACACCATTGACTTCCCGAGAGGTGCCACCACACAGGCACAGGGAGCTCCAAGCCCATTTAAGGAGTCAGAAGAAGGACAAGGAGCCTTCCACATTCCCAAAGTGACTGAGGTAGACAACGTCTGGCCTTTCAGTCCTGACCGATCTGCTGAAACTAGGGGATCGTTAGAAAATATGCCATACGATCTGGGTAAGAGAGGTCATCAATGGAAACAATGGACGGACAAAGAGTGTGGACTATACAAGAGGGGTGGCCATGCGCACAGTGAGTGTCGTGACGTACAGCCATATGTAGTTGCTTAGTATAGTCTTGCTCTTCTCTCTGCTAGCTCCCCTGTAAACATCTGAAGAAGTCAATTTAAGCTGCATCATCCTTCTGGGCAGAATTACTTGCACTGCTGTTTTTCTTGTAATAAGTACTACTGGGCGACACTGAACACCAGCCACTGGTACACGTGTGTTACAGAGAGTTACAGCCAGCTCTGGATTGCTTTTAGGAGAAGTTTGCTCTTACCCTCATCCCTTGTAAAATGCCACACCAGAAGAACATTGATATACTACCAGTTTTCAGTATTTGACAAATATGTATGATACATTGCTATGTCAAAAATTTCCTTCTCATCTGTCAGTCCAACACAACAAAAAAGAATTTGGGCAATACCACGGTGAAAAGAAGCTGCCCGGTTACTGCTTCCAGTTCCTCAGAGGAAGCCAGAAAACCCACTGACTCCCCTGAGTTGCCTACACGGGAAGACACCTAAGAGAGCAGACAACAGATTTCAGGACTGAGTCCTCTGTTCTTTTTCCTTCTCCTCACTGACAACAGCAAAGAGAACGTGTATAAAACCTTTATTCCTCACGACTCTGCTTAGACAGTAGGCACGCCGCATTAGAAAGAATTTAGGAAGAATCATCGAGACCTGTTAGTTACAACATACCTACAAAAATAAAAGCAACGGATCTCACTTTGGGTACCAAACTCCAAGTCTGAAGTTCAGATTCAGATGTCAAAATTCAGTATCCCCAAAACACCAGATAGCATTCATCTGGCAATATTATTTGTTTGATAATTTAGAATAAAGAAAGTCTGAGGTAAATATTCAAAAGCAAGACTCAGTAAGATTTGTAGATGCTAACAGTCAAATTGGTGTAATATCCTGAATTTCCAGATAGGCTCTGAGCACAAGTGTTTTGGCTGAGCACCTAGTTAGCCAAGGTCCCAATTCTGGTTTTATTGACCTGACTAGCTATTGATTTAAATGAAGGCAGGACCAGTGTGTGATATAATCACTTCCCTGCTCACTGTTCACGTGCTTGTTGAGCAAAAGCACACATGCGGACAAATGCGAGGTCTTTCACCCAGATACGTGTACACATTCCCAAAATTCTGCAAGGGAAGATAAAATTTAAAATTTAAAACATTATTTTAAATCTGAAAAATAAACCAAACATGACATAACCCTGCCCATCTCTCATCCTGTATATCATAAATACCAAGGCCCTAAGCCCATATGTTAACTTTTTCTTTAAAAAATTAAAACACCATATATTTTATTGCTTTCAAGAGAAGGGATGATTACCAAATTCATTAGCAGCTAGGAATCAGCATCCTGTTGGTTAGAACTTATGGTACACTTTTAGTTTTACTTTCTTAGCAGGGATTTGGTCCATTTTCAGGATACACTGACAACTGATTGTGTAACCAAACAGTAAGTTTGCAAAACGATGTATGTGATAGCCAAAATCACTAAGCTCCACCAAGTGGCATAAGAGAGAAGGTGTTACCATAACATCCGTGCGCTGGAATGGTTTCAGAGGTGATTGTGATCTCCCTTTTCTGCCATAATTAAGCATGCAGCTACTTTTGTTCTCTAACTCATGCATGGAAGAGGAGCCGGACACTGGGGGAAAGATGGCCTGCAATATAATTATTATTCATATAATACTGAGCTCGTGGTCCTGCAGTACAATTTTACTCGTCCATCCCATCCCACTGGTTAGAGGTTAACTGTGCAAGTGTCGCGCTGGGGCGTACCTGTTTGCAGAACCAGCGCCGCTGTGAACGTACACGTCTGGGGGACAAACCTCTGCTCTGACTCACGTCTATTCCGGCAGCGTATCAGCCAGGACAAGGATGGTGTTACCAGCACAGAAAACAAAGACGGCTCCTGCCCTGAAAGGCTTCCAGCCACTAAATTAACCCATATCCTTTATAAAAACACTAGCAAAAGTAGCTGGCATGCAAGAGAAGCTAACGGGGACAAGGGGTACCACGGGCGCTAACTGACAGCCTTGGCCCTCGAGGGAGGAGCACCCACCCGCAGAAGCCCGACGCTGCCCCTGCTCGCCTTTTCCTCTCTGGTCTTAAGTTATGGTCCAGTCAACAGCTCGTCTGCTTTTGCCGGCTGTATCAGCTGATGTGATAAAGGCTATCACCTTCCCCCAGAAAAAAACCAACTTCATTGCGCGTCCAAGGATGTTACTTTTAGGTTCATTTAACAGCATTTTAATATCGGTCCTAACACGGTGTTTTCTCAGTGAATCATTCAGAATTGCAGTGCTCCCTCGGAAGAGAATTTTCTGTGTTCTGGGGGTGCCAGACAGAAAGGCAGATCTCTCTGTTCTCATTGCCACATGTGAAGAGATTGAGGCTGAACATACTGTGGAAAAGCTCTCAATACCCTGGGACATGTCACATAGTGTTATTAATAATAGAAGTCCATTAAAAGTACTTGTAATGCTCTTATCAGTAATGCTGCTTTTTTTTTTTTTTGCCTTTTTTTTTTTAAGGGGACCATTACATGTTGTATAACATGTTTTAAATTCTGAATTTAGCATGGCAAACAAGCCAGATCTAGACCTTCAGTGTGCCCAGGACAGAGGGAGAGCGCACTGGGGGGATAAAAGCAGTAACTGTGGTTTACCGTGCAATTGCCCAGGCGATGGAAGTGGTGATGGAGAGCCCGGCAGCGGTGAGAGGGAGGTGCTGAAGTTGCCACTGCAACCGTCAGGCGTCTCGGGATGCTGGCTCATAATCACGTCAGTCAGGGAGTGTTGGGATGGCAGCCACCCTCAAGCCAGGGAGGGAAGGAAGGAAAAACTGAGGTGGGGGGGAAACCATAAAATAAAAAGAGTGAATAAAATGCAGTGTAAAGCACATGAGAAAAATAGGTAATACCATCTTAAAGTATTAGGGTTAGGAACTACTAGAACCAGATTTGGATGTCTCATTTGAGCAGAGAATCCCATAAAGAGCTCCACTCCTTTGTAAAGATTTCTCTGCTCAGGAAGCAGGTCTTTAACATCAGCAAAAATATTAGAAACCTGTTAGAAACCAGCCTCAAGAGATTTGATGCTTGGGGATTTTTAAAGGAGTTTATATGAGCTATCGAGACTCGTATACAGAACTTGTATAAAATGAGAAAAATGAAAGCCAGAAAGCCTGTGGATGAGAATGCGATAATCTGAAGGAATTTGATTAGCTGTCCTCCTTTCCGGATGGCAGTCTATTGAATCTTGCCATAAACCAAGGTTATCTTCTGGGTTGGACTAACTGAACCCTTTTCAAGACATATTTCAATTCTTATTCCATATAACATCAAATATAACACGGTCATCTTTGTTTATCAGTCTCTTATTAGTCAGGCCAGAATAACTAAAGCTCCGTTAAACCCTCTAAGCTACCTAAAAACAATGTTAGATTTTAATCTTTGCCCAAGACAATTTAAGGTATTTTTCTCCCTCTCACATATTACTTCTCCAAGTAACATCAGGACTGACATTAAAAGAACTTCCCTAGCACAGAAGAAAAGCTATTACTATGTTCCCAAGGTTTAAAGATGAATGCCTTTTAATATCAAAGTTTCCTAGCAACATGTGTTCTTAGCCTAGAATGTATTCCAAAAACGGTGATGCTTTCAGTGTTGTATCTATCCTCTATTTGAACTAGTTGCTCTGTTGTCATCCTTGCCTTCACAACCCATCGTATCACAGAACAGTAGTCTTCTTGTCCTAGGTTCAACTTCTCACCGTCTCCCACTTTGGTCTTACACATGAAAATATCTACCCACCCTTGTCTAGTAATGTGTATTTTCTGCCTTTCTCCATCATTCTGTGGAAGCATGTCCTTTTTTGTCACCGAATATCAGTCTCCTGAATGTTTCTGGATCTCACGTTACTTAGACGGTACACTCCCCAAACTAGGGAGCTATTTTGTCTGTGATTGTAACGCTGCGGACAGCTTAAGAAAGCTCCCGGACCAGCACCATCACTCATCCACCTGCAGCACCACGTTTCCCAGCGTTGCTTACGGCCAGCAAGGGCACCTCCCGCAGCAGGGCTACGACCCGCACAGAGAGAAATGAACACAGAAGAACTCTTACCAAACCAGATTTTTAATATGCCTGGGGAAGCAGGAAAGGAAAGGAAGATGGGACCAATAGAATTTCCTAGGATGCAATTTCCTCATGACTGTGAAATGACAGAGAAATTGGTCATGGCCAAGGACGAGCCAAAAAAGAAAAAGATATTGGCTACACTTATGTTTTCCACCCCATGACATAGGAAACCTGTGTAACACCGTCTTGTGTTGTGTGACACCATGTCTGCACGCGTTGTCCTGTAGCTCCTTTGAAAGGGAAGCGTGATTGAAAGGGTTGTGCAAGGCCACTGAGTCTTGAGGAAAATCTTCTGATGCCTGGGTGCAGAGACACAGGTCCATGGCAAACGGTTCTTCTCCTTCCCAGGAGCGGCCCCCCTCCGCGCTCCCCACCCCAGGCCATCCCCCTGTCACGAGCAGGGCTGAGAGAAACGACAGGGCAGGCCACGGGCAGGGAGATGCGATTCTGGGGAGTTAGTGAAGGTTGAGAGGAATCCCTGACTATTTCTTGGAGGAATCGGGCCCAAACGCCTGGGTTGTAAAGAGCAGACGGACGACTGTCTCCCCAGCAACCTGAAAAACCACTAGAAAGAAAAGTAGGTGTATGGTCCTCCGCCGTGTGTACTGGTCCTCCGCCGTGAGCAGGGCACGCCCGCAGGAAGAGGTGGTTCGGGATGGAATGGAGGAATCACACAGCCCGGGAAGGAGGGGCCGGTGCCTCACCCCCACCCCGATGCGGATGGTCCTCAGCGCCTGGGGGGTGGACGTCTGGAGCCAGTCCCACCAGTCCCACTGGCTTCCGCAGCTCCCGGGAACGCTTGAGGACGGGGGGCACTGAGAACTGCACGAAGGCCAGATCATCCAGATCCCAAAGGGAAGGTAGCTTGCTCTAAGTGCTGTAAGCGCCCGTGTGGTCTCAGAGGAGTAGGAGGGCAGTGGGATTTGGGACAGCTCCTTGCCAAGCCAGTCTTTTCCAGCAGTTGCTTGTAATGGCAAGAAATATCGGAATTTATTCAGAAAAGTGCGGTTTGCTCTTTGCTTGGGTTTAATCCCATTTAATAGCTTTGAGAAACCTCTAACAGCTATGAGGAACGTAGCCTGAGAAACACTCTAGAGAGCAGCATACAGGAGAAATATCTGAGCTCTTTTAGGATCCCTTTCTCACTTATTAGCTGTAAAAACATAGTAGTGAAGTGAAAACACAAAGTTACGCAAAAGCAACTGAGATGGTACGCTGTCAGTGGTTTTGTGATACAGTATTTGCTTTAATATATCCCTCATCAGAAGGCCACAAGGCTGAGTTATAGACTCTTTAAAGAATGTTACTCTCAATTTACTCAGTCATTTCCTGCATTGAGAAATCCATCTGTAATGTCTCAGAATACCTCTCATTTCTTCACTTCCGCAGCAGAACTGCTGCAGCCCATCCCGTTCAATGAGGGTGCCCAATGTTACCTGTGCCGGCCGTGTTTGCTCCGGGGGCTGCTAGGTGCTGCAGAGGATGCAAAGCTGGAGGTTGATCACTCGGCACCCGCAGGAGGCTGAACGGGCTTTGGACAGGTAGGAAACCTTCTTTGGGTTTGTCTACCAACCAAGTGGTCCCAATGTTACAGGAGCTATAAACCAGATGGAATATACTCTATACATTAACCTGCTTTCATTAGCAACCACTGCAATCGGTGCGTTATGGCATCCCGTTGAGAAGAGTCACAATTGCTTAGCAAAATTGCAACAGGCAAACCGTGAGTAGGTACATGAACCCACTCCAACTGTTTCGAGACTTCATGCACCCACGTGAGAAAGGGGATTTCTTCCATTGGCTAATAAAGCCACAAGTTCTTTTTCTTTGATTAGGACAAATGTGAAGCACAAATAACTTTAGAGAAAGGGCCCTGCAGGTGCATTGGAGGCTAGTGGGGGAGAGAAAGGCTGTGCATTTCCCTTTGACCCCTGAAATCAGCCCACAGCCACCACCATTTGGGAGCCAGTGGCTTTCTGACCACAAATTCCTTGATGCTGAACGTTACCAATCCAGCAACATTCTCACAAGAGGCAGATTTGGACTTGGCAAAGAGCAGGCATAACTAGGATTCCTCTGCTGAATGCCAGGGGTGTCTCCCCTCTCCCTTTCTCTCCCAGGGGACTGGGCTGCAAAAGGACTCCTGGAGATTCTGTATTTTTCTTGATGCTGTTAATTCTGGGATAAAAGGGATATTTTTGGTTCTTGCTTTGGGAGGAAAACATTCAGATAACTTTTACAGGGATAATTGCAGTACAAACAACAAAAGCTTAAGCCGTATGTTTTCATTTGGCTTACAGAGCACACTTTTCACACTATCCTCTCTCCTTATCAGCTTCTACATCTTATGTACTTTATTTATAGATATCTGCCTTTCCTCATACAGTAGCTTTGGCCCTAACCAGGCTTCTGCACTGCTGTCTTTCACTTATCGGTCATATATTTCCCTACCTGTCATCACTCTTCTCTTTCCAGCGACCCTCAAAGACAACCCCAAAACAACTGCTGCTAAATGCATTTATTTTTGCCTTGAAACTAAAGACTAATCAGCAGAGGTCTGTGGTCTGAACGTTTTGCCTGGGGCAGTGTGCGGCACTAGGGTTCCGCTTCAGCTGTGCAATTAAGGGGTCTCAATGAGTTGTTGTTTGGAATACTCGGAGACATGGTGTTAAACAATTTGGGTAAAGCAAATCTAAAAGACATTATTTCTAAATTAAAAACCTCTGCAACAAGGCACTTTCAGTGTGATGCAGGTTTTAAGCAGCTTTTCCAGAAAGCCAAGAGATGTGGCAGAAATGGCTGGAACCAGTTATTGCCAACTGTCTCCCTAAACTCCAGACAAATGCAAAAATGCTGTTGGAGAACAGTGTTTGCAGGTATTTTATGCTTCTCATTTGTGAGATGAAGATAGTAAGAAATGGCTATCAAATATATATTGGCAAGTTCATCATGGTCAGTTGATTAGTTATACCTCGCCATGGCCATATTTTTGAAACCTAATTGACTCTGTCTGACTTTCTGCAGTCCAACAATCTGGGACATTTTGAATCACGTTGTTCACAGAATCCCACAGAAGGAAAAGTCTTTTTCTAAAATAAAAACCTGCCATTTTCATCCCGGACTCAAGTGCTTTGATATTAAGATGACAGGCATCTTATCTAGATTCTATTTCCACATGCAATTTTCACCCAGCAAGAAGCCTTCAGGCTTTAGATTAGATCAGACAACAATACGATTAGAAATACAGAAGGATATAAACCATGCCATTTCTGATTACAAATTTCCCAGTACAAGATTAGAGGCCCTCTTTCGGCACTACTTCCCACACTCTTTGTGTATGATATTACAAAGTCAATCAAAAGCAGGTGCCTCTCCTCTTTCAGGTTTGTGCTGCGTCACACCCAATTTGTAATTTGGGTAATTTGCTTCGTGCCAGACAACACATCCAAAGAATTAAGCATTGGGAGACCATACTTTTAATCCCAACCTGTGATTTTACATGGTTACTCCTGTGTGCTGCCTCACTATCTTTACCAGGATACAAGCGTGCAATTGAGGAAAACTAACCTTCGAGCCAAACATATGCCTGACAAAGTACCGTATGCAAGCACACGTATGGGAAAATTAGAGGCTAAATATGGTGCAGATAGCTCATGGTACAAGGTAGTTTTCTGCCTTCAGGTGAAGCACATGTTTTCTCCACTGTTTGGTTACATTGCACATGCTCTTCGAAAGTTAACTGGGTGCTACAGCTTCTATCCTGTGCCGCATGCAAAACAAGCAAATGAAAAATATCCCCCGGCCCAGGAGTGCTGCCCTGCGCATCTTACCAAAGCTGCTGTTAATGCAACAGCTAGAAAAAAAATGGATCCTATTATACTCTAAGCTCATATTCCTTTTCTGCTTCTTTAAGAGTGTAACTATCTGCATTGTTTCATTAGGAGAGGTGTAAAAGAATTCCTTCATAAACTTTAACTTCATAAATCCATAATTGCTTGTTATCATACATACTATTAATTCTCTGCTCTAAATCCATCACCTGGATTTCAGCTGTGTACACAACACTACCAATAACATATCTTCAAAACTTTGCTAACATTTGGTTCTTCTAAATAAACTATTCAAAACAGGACAGAGCTCCTGCTGCCCGTGCCAGCCCGCAGGAGCGGAGCGAGGTGTCTCCTGGCCCTTTGCAGACTGGCGGTAGCTCGGGGTCCTTGTAGCTGTTCGGAGCAGAGCGTTTTCCCCGGGGACGGGAACCATCCTCAGCAGCCTCCGGGCTGCTTCAGCTCTAGATGCTTTCAGCCACCTTCCTGCTGCCGTGGCCAGGCCCCAGGGGCGAGCGAGACCAAAAGGTCTCTGCCAATTTTCCTTCCTGTTTGATGCTGCTCTCACAAAATAAAAAAATTGCACTGAAAGTCCAAGTATATCTTTCTGATCTCAATTTCACTGCCCAGGCACATAAACTTAATCTTAATTTCCTGATCCTGTTTTTTTTTGCAGAGATTCTTGTTCTTTCTTAGGTTCACATCTTAAGACTTCATTTCTTATTACTTGTACTCCGTGTTGCTCTAAAAAAACCTGTGATGAACTTGAGGAGGAAAAACCCAGTAAAGCCTTTATTCATAATTTCTCATTTTCTTTACAATTTTACATGATGTTGTTAGAAATTTTGTTGGAACAGCTCCTTCATGCTGTTTCTGCTCTCCGTAAATTAATGAGACAATGGAAAACACTCAGAAACTTCAGGGGGAATAGAGCTGAGGACTACCATTGCGACAAGGCTGCTGGTATTCCCAAGCTTCACGAATATACTGCGCTTGGCAGGTTGAGAAACCATTTTGCTCATTTCAGCAGTCTACATTTTCATTAACAGTCAGTGTGGTTATTCCTTCCCCATGGGGCTGTAAAACCGTAAATAGCAAAAAGAATAAGAATAGGCAGTCAATCGAATGACAGAATATTAAAAAGGTCATGAGTAGTACACAACACCAAAATAATTGAATGGCTGTATTAGAGAGTGGAATGCCAATAATAGCCTCCCAACTCCAAGATAATATCAACATGAAGAACTAGCACAGAATGTTTAATTCAAGTAACAGTGAATTTGGAAATGAGAACAGTTTAAAAAGGATTTTTCCAACACCCTAATTTCTTTTCCAGATGCCAACTAAATTCTGTGAGCATTATCATCCTTTCACTGGAGGCCTTAATGATGTTCCATTATATGAGGATGAAGTAGAACTGAGAGAATCCTCAGTTGTTCACTTTGACCCTCCACATCCATTTCTCGTGAAACATGCTTTCCTTCAAAGGCTAACATCCAAGCTCTGCGGCACTCAGTAAATCGTGTGCATCCCCCTCAAGTATGAAAATACACCCATCTCCACGTGGGTGTAGAATCAATGCACACGAACCATGGGTGCAACCCCAGGAAAAGAGTGGAAGAGGGAGACATATAATTGCATATTGGATGGGAGATCAATGGCTTGTGAGCCCATCATCCTGGGAGAGGCAAACCAGGCTGCTGAGTCATTGATTATTTCAAATGATGCGCATAGTATTTTCTGTCCCTGAACACGGGAATGGCTTTAGGCATTTAAGACAAACTCAATGATTTCTTCCATTACCCTCCTGGAAAGGATGCCAGGTCTTCAAAGGCTTCAAAATCTGTGCTATTTCCATAACTATAAGAATTGTTTTACTTGCAGGATTTTCATCTAAAAACTATATCCAACCTTTCAGGGCTTCTGTCGGAACACCATGGATAGATAGGGAGAAATCTGTGTTGCTACTGGAGACCAAAGTGCGGAAGGGATAATGTTTTCTGACAGTACCAGCTGACAACGCACCGTAAACACAGTCCTCAGCTATAACAATGGGCATCACCTGAAAATCACCTTTGTAACTGGGCAAAGCATATTTGTATTAGACAGAGAAATTTGAATTAGACAGGGAAAAGAAGTAGCGTGTAGCTCTCACAATTAAATGCCCGAGCAGCAGGTTTTCAAGGTTCAGGAAATTGTGAGCACGTCACTGGAAATTAATGAGAGGTTGGTGTATTTCAGTGCATACTGAAAAGGTTAATCTACAATTTTCATTATATTGATATCTAATAAACTGTAAACAGGGTGATAATTTCTAGAGGGTGAATGTGGCAGACTGGGAGCTGAAGGCGGCTCAGCGCTTCACCCGGGGACAGAGCCACCCAAGTCTAGCTTCCACCAAGCTGATCCCACCCTTTCCTTGGCCAACCAGTTAAACCAGTTCACAACATTTAGTGAAATTTAGAATATACAGCCTAAACGGGCAAAAGCACTAATTTCTAAAGGAGATACAGGTTAAAGCCTGGCATCTTGCAGAATGGTGGAAAATACTGTGGGAAACAATCATGGGTTTGAATGAGGATGCCTAGTCTTTGTCTGGCCTTCCATTGTTTCTTTAACAGGTGCTTTAGGAGGCTTTATAGCCTGACATTTCTAGTAAGCAGAACAACTAAAGCTTCAGGCCTTGGCACAGGCTGCCCAGGGCAGTGGTGGAGTCCCCATCCCTGGAGGGATTTAAAAGGCGTGTAGATGAGACGCTTGGGGACATGGTTTAGTGGGCATGGGGGGGTTGGGTTGACGGTTGGACTCGATGATCTTAGAGGTCTTTTCCAACCTTAGTGATTCTATGATTCTACGATTCTATGATTCTGCTGTTCCTGTTTGTGAATGTTTTTTCAATAACTTACTTGCACTTTATAAAGGATCGTCTTCCTTTTCAAATAGTGTTATTTAATACTATCATTATTTTTTAAATACTGCTGTAAACAAGGGTGTAGTGCAAAGATCTTACAAGCTGGAAAAGTAGTTAAAACGTGGGGCTTTCAGGTCATGTGTCAGAGAGGCACTACAATTAATTTTTGGCAGCTTTTGACAATAGGACACAGAGCATTCTTTACTGCATTTCATTACAAGTTGAACAAACTTGAAGAATAAAATATTTTGTACAAATTTGCTGTTGTATAGATGGATTCACAAAGTTTTTTCAGAGGCTTGCAGAAAATATTTGTTAAAAAATAAAATGAAAAACAGTTATAAAAATAATTTTTTTTTATTTTAAAGCAAAATCCTCATTCCTCCCTTTTGCTGTAAAGTTGGATCTTTCGCCATTTCATTTTGTGAGGCAGAATTGCTCTATATAAGTAAAATAATACCTCAGCAGGGAATTCTTAAGCTCCTTCTTTAAAGCATTTATATTTTCTAAAATGTTATTCTAGTTTTACCAATAGAGTCCAACTTCAATAAGTAATTGAAACTGTATCTGTGTTCAGTAGATTGTACATCCCTGATCTGAGCCACAGGGGAACAAAAATATACCTTTATCCTCTGCACTGAAACCCTGATGGTTGAAGTCAGCTCTTCCCGCTGATTGCGCAGTTTTTACAGCAGGATTAACTATTCAGTGCCAAATCTGGCTATTGGGTACAGATCCATTTGGTTTAATTACTAAATAACAGAAACATTGGGAAAATAAAAATCAGTTTCCAGTGTGACCTATTTAAATACATCTGATTGTCCTTAAGATTGTTTATACCAAGGATATAAAGGAATTAATGAAGCAGACAACATGGAGGACTGTGTCACAGCGAGGAAATCACCACTGCTTGGAAATGCGTTTTCCCACTGCGCCCAATACACCTTTTTTGCCAGAAGACAGTGAAAATGAGTGAGTGTTCTCCCTTCCTCCCCTCAGCTTCCTCCCATGGGTATCAGCAGCCTGAAACAACTGGGCTGAGCTGAGCTCAGCTGGGCTGAGCTTGCTGGGTTGTTCTGCTCCTCACTGCTCACCTGGGAGGTGTGCTGCTGTGTCCAAAGCACAAAGACCCCTCTTCCCGCTGTCCTCTTTGAAACCTGTGACTGGTAAAAAGGAGGCAAAGCCAGCCTGGAAGTATCCCTGAAAGTTCTCTTTCCTACAAGGAGCACCCAGAGGAGCTGGGTTTTGCCAAACTGCGGAGCGGGTATGAGCTTACCAGAGGAACGTCATGAGCAAACAACTGATGCTTTGCAGCACTTTTATTGTTATCGTAAAACAAGAGCCCAGCAGGTTCTGTCCTGCTAAGAGGGACATGGACAGTTAAAGCACATAAACCACATCCTTCCCAAACATTCAACTGGGGGACTCCCAGAGCTGGAAGAGCAACCAAGGGAATGGAGGTGCAGGGAATGCCATGGAGAAGGACAGTGCCGGGACCAGCAAAACAACAACGTCGTGTCTCCCTACCACGGCACAGGAGAAGATCTCAGAGTCAGTAATCTTCTAGCGCAACACAGATGTCCTGAAGGCACTCAGTCGGCTTTTATCAACATCCTCTGAAATGCTTTGCCAGCATTTTTGTAGGTAGTCGTGCCATATCAGCCTTTGTTTTATCACAGAACGATACGGCACAAGCTTTGCAAAGCTACCTGCTCCGGGAGCGCTGGGCTGCAGACCCTGCTCTCGCAGCCCAGGACGTGCGGCAGCAAAGGCAACAACCTTTCGCAAGTGTATGGCTGTATTTAGTGCCTCTTGCAACAACTTAAAATAGCCCTATTTGCTTTTCGTTTGTCATAACAGTTTCTTCACTACCAAGCTGGAGCAGAAGAGTATTTTCTCACTTGGTTAATGCCCCTCTAGCAAAATGACTTAAAACAGACGTAGAGCAAGTGTTGCTGAAGTGTAGAGGGCTTGAGCCTGTCTACCACATTCGGTTTCATAATCATGAACACATTGCTTTCCAAGATTTAGCCCTCCTCTTTTCCATTCTTCTGACTCAAAAATAGGCCTGTGTTAGATTCTTTCATAACCACCATATGGTGCCTAGAAAACCTTTTATATATTTGCAGTTCCCTGGGGCCTGCTCTAGATTTAAGAAACAGATTTCTGAGGATGACAATCATTTACGCCAGCTCAAACAGTTTTTAGAGGTGAGGTTTTTTTACCTCTTTTCTAGTGCTCAATACGTTTGTCCAGAAAATAGGCAGTGTCTCAAGACAAGTGACTCCTCAGTGAAACTGTGTATTGCGTTTTTGATACATCAGATTTTATGCCTTTTGATTTAAAATGCTTGCTCTTGCAAGAAACGTACATGGAAGTGCAAGATTTCTCTTCAGTTCTCTAAGCACATCCATTACATCCCCTCTTACTGATAGTCTCCCTGTCTACCATTTGTCTGCCTGTCCTGGTTTCGGCTGGGATGGAGTTGATTTTCTTCCTATTAACTGGTGCAGTGCTGTGTTTTGGATGTAGTGTGAGAATTATGTTGATGACACACTGATGTTTTGGTTGTTGCTGGGTAATGTTTACGCTAGTCAAGGACTTTTTGTCTTCCCGTGCCCTGCCAGGTGCGCAGGGGGCTGGGAGGGAGCGTGGCCACGACGGCTGGCCCAGCTGGCCAATGGGCTATTCCATACCATATGACGTCATGCTCAGCATATAAGGCTGGGCAAAGAAGAAGGAGGGGGGGACGTTCGGAGTGATGGCATTTGTCTTCCCAAGTAACCGTTACGCGTGATGGAGCCCTACTTTCCTGGAGATGGCTGAACCCCTGCCTGCCGATGGGAAGTGGTGAATGAATTCCTTGCTTTGCTTTGCTTGCGTGCGCGGCTTTTGCTTTCCCTATTAAACTGTCTTTATCTCAACCCACGAGTTCTCTCACTTTTACCCTTCTGATTCTCTCCCCCATCCCACCGGGGGGAGTGAGTGAGCGGCTGCGTGGTGCTCAGCGGCCGGCTGGGGTTAAACCACGACACTGCCTTATCTCTTACCTATTTTTCTCACTAGCTTTAATTCAAAAATTTCTGCAAACAGAATCACATGTTGTGCTTCCGGTGAGGCTGCGACGTGGGTTTCAAATATCACATGATTACATTTGCAGTGGTATTTATCTAGATCATTATCCATCTTCTCACATTTTATGAGATGGCCACTGAGACATTCTGATCAGCTTCCTTTAATTTCATCCTAGCAAGGTTTATAGGTGCTTCAAGTTTCTTTTCCATTGTGGGTTGTTTTTATCAACCCTGGATTGTATCTACATTGTGACTAGGTTGGTTAGGTTTATCTGAAATCTTCAGGTTTTTTTCTTTTAAACGAAATTTCTTCTTGAAAACTGTAAGATGTGAGACACTCACATTTATTTCCTTGTCCTCCTTGTTTTAATGGCTTCTAAAATTTCCTCTGTTCCAGAGATGAGGATAATTAGTAACCAGTCTTAAAAGATTTTATAGTTTTGGAGTGTACTATCATTGCTAGAATGAACATTCCCATTCTTCTGAAGGCACTTGAGAACAGCTGGGGTTAGGGGAATTGATCTGAGCAAGTAACTAAACTTTCCTGCAGAAAAGACCAAAGATACACTCTGAGCTCAAGAAGTTAGTTCATTCCTTCCCATTCTTTCTGGAAGTTCCTTGGTCTATCTGCTTTTGACCCCCCCAATGAAAGCAGAAATACTTAATATTCACACAGGTCACCTTCCTTAAACCACTGAAATGTCAAGGACGTGCTCCAGCTTGTGCAGGCCGTTTGTTTTGGGGAGACTTCTGCCCAACTTATCACCCTAGGCGTTCGATCAGAGTTTTCCCAAGTATCTAATATGTAGCTGTCATTAATTACAATGTAAATAAAAATAAATGAGGTTGCAGTTTCATTACGAAAATTGATTAGAACAAATACAGCAGCCTAGAATTAGTCTACACTAGATGTAATATAACCCCCAAAAGCCAATGGAGTGCTGTGATGAAAATTAATTGAGCACTCTAAAAAGCATGGACTTACTGGAGTAAGTAACTGGAAGCAGACACATCTTTAGTAACACACTAGACTCTGGAAGTCTTATTACACACATTTCAGATGTTAGATATGAGAAAGGTTTAGCAGATCATCTCCTCCAGCTTAGTTAATTACTGTGACTTTAAAATACATAGTTGGTTTTAGATACAGGGATTGACCAATTCCTGTATAATGCAGCCATCTGGCAACGTAACATATAGAAACAGGCTTCTGGTTGCAGAACCTCCTGCAACCAGGTTTGTAAAGAATTCCCCAACATGAATGACCCTCACGAGTAAATCTGGTGATTTACAGAGACATCATCCCCCCAGGTACGCGCAGAGCGGCCGCTCCGGCGGCGGACGGGCAGCCATCTCCTCACCCTGGCCCGGGACAAACCCTCCCGCCGGACACAGGGTTCCCTTCTGCCCGGGTCCTACCGTCCAGCCACCAGCTGAAACTCTGCAAAGCTGCCTTCTCATTTCGTTAGAGGTTTGTTCTTTACATTTTCCACTTGCGTGGTTCAAGCATCTTCTCTGGTGGAAACATACTGTACAGAGCAAGCTTTCAGCAGAATAGCAAAGGCGTTTTTCTTGCTAAAGCACATAATATTTCGAGACACCCAACACCTTAGCAGCTATAATAAAAATGAGCATGATAACAAACACTGTCATATCTGTGCACTTGCGAAATAATTTGCAAAGTTTCTCACCACGAAACAACAGAAAGGAAATGTTATACAGATTTCTGTCCCTCATGCAATGGGTATATTCTTCACTGATTTAGACTTACTACACCAGTGCACAGGAATTGGCCTGTTTAAAGGATGCACTGACCCTAGATCACTAATTGGTCAGCTGTTCCTCAGTATCATGGACAATTATCATGAACCAGCAGCTATAGGAAGATGCGGCAGGGTCTTGCACCCTTGCTGCCAAGTATTGTAATTTTATAGGGAACCACGGGCTCATTCTGGAGGTGAAGTTAATGAACATAACAGCAGGAAAGAACAGATTCAGATATAGAAAAATAAGGAAGACCAGCAGGGAAACACTCATGTGGAGGAATAAAACCTTTGGCCAAGCTTTTTACTGGGGCATTATTTCTGCTGTCAAAAAGGACATATCTTACCAAAGAGAGAGACACAGTTTGAGTGCGACCGCAGAGAGCTGTTCTTTCTGCTAGAGCTGGATAAGGATTCACACCATCCAAAACCACTTTATGATGCCAACAGCATAAATAAAGTACACAGTGCACCACTTTCAACAACCTTCTGCTTTCAGCAGTTCTCCAGTTTGTTGTATATTTTCATTATGGCTTATATTGGTGTGCGGCTCTCCTCATAACTCATATTAACTTTCTTCATACCTTCTTTCTGCAATAAAAAAGAGATTCTTCCTTCCTTGCACATGGCAACCCAATGGCAAGAGTTAATGGACCACGTTATCAGAGAACAATCCCTATCATATATCATAGCTGAGCTGCGAGGCAAGTCTTGTTTGAGGAAATTTCCGTTAGCTGTGCTTCCTCTACCTGCACGCTCCCCTCAATATTTGCTGAATGCAAGTTATAAAATAACTGAATAACATATGTGCAAGTCAGATGAGGTTGCTGTATGTCTGAAATGGCATCAGTGGTTAATCTGGTCCATTGGCTTTTCTGGGAGCTGCACTACTTACACAGAATCTGAGATAGACCTGAAAAACCTTATTAAAAAGATATAGAAAAAGAATATCCAAATACAAACATGTAAAAAGTAAAAGTTTAATGGCAGTGACTGCCCAGTTCTGTTACTCTTGGGCTGAAAACTGAAGGATGTCTTTTGTCACAGTCATAACCAATAATATCAAGCCAAGTATTATGGCACTAACCAGTTAACTGCTGATAAATTTAGTTTTAAGAATATTCTCTTCTTTATTATTAAAAGAAGACTGTATTAGTACTCACAAGATAGTAGAGCAAAGCTCTCTTGATTAAAAACTAAGCAAGGAGTTTTTTCATTACATTTAGACTAGATCGAGAGAGAGAGATTCTGCCTATTTTCATTACGTTATTTTAGACTGAGTACATTTTCAACAACAATGGGAACCCCCATTAAGGATACGAAGAGCTGTCAGTGGTTTTCACTGAATGCTGTGACATTTCCAGAGTACTCCAAATGATTCAAATAGTCAAAGTATGTAATCACTTCTGGGTAAACCCCCTATTGTACAGTTACTAACTGAAAATTGCTTAAGAGAAAAGCCTTTTGGGGGTTAAATCGCCTCGCAAGGGAAGAAGAGAGCAGTGATTTTGCTGCATTCCCCCTGTGTCCAGCCAAGGGCTGGATCCGATGAGTCTTTTGGAGAGACCTGGCTCAGCGGGGCAGAGCGGCAGGGGACCCTCCAGCCTGGCTGTCCTCCTCAGGTGCTGCACAGAGCGAGGGTTTGCACTACGAGATAAGAAGAAAGAGATAAAAAGCCAAATTAACTGTCTCTAAGTTATTGCACCGTGAACCTGGCAATGCCTGATTTTGCTCTAGATGGTAGCTGTGCTTGTTTGGACTGTAATTAACAGGGCAAAAAGGAAAAGGAAATGCTTTTGCATCATAAATCCTGATGCATCATAACTTTGGAGGGTTCATTCAAGTCAGTCAGAACGTATTTAAACAAGCCACCGCAGTAACAGCACGTCAACCCCTCCCGATGTTGCGTTTCTCAAGCAAAATAAGGCCCCACCCAACTTTAGGTGGCTATGTCATTTTAAGAATCCAAAAGGCCTTAAATTGAATTAGAGCAAATTTTAATGCAAGTTTCTCCTCAATTCTTTTAAAGCCAAACACATTCCATCTTCAGTGCAAACTCAAAAGATTATGAAGGCACATGACAGATTTGAAGAATTGCACCAGGTGTTCCTAGAAGTCTGAATTAGATTAATTTTCCTGATCTGGATCAACTCTTTCAAAGTTTTTAAATAGCAGATTCAAAAGAAATTTAACTTGATTTTAGAGCATCCTCCCGGAACCTAGCTAGATACCTTTGCCTTCTCTGTGTGTGTTCTGCACGCTAAAGCCTCTTGACCGATTGTTCAACGAGTCTCCAAGCCTAAGCTTTGAAACAGGGCTTGGAGGCCTTGAGAGCACGGTTTCATGAGAACAGCCCATGCTCTTTCCCCACCATACTCCTACAGGAGATGCACGTCGGTTCTGCTGCTGTCCCCCGGGGTCTGAGCCAGCCTCCAGTTCTGCACTTTCTCAGAGACAAAAATGGAAAAAGTGACTTTTGGGGGCAAAACTTTAGATCTAGTTGGAGACGTTGCTTAGCTACACACAGGCATTTACATTTGTATTGCCTGTCAAGCAAGGAAAAACGACAACTATATTGGAGCGGAAGGGATAACAAAGCACTTTAAGAAAGGTCATCTAGTCCAATCCGACACTCTGAGGCAGGCTCGTCAAAGCATGTAATACTCCTGCCAAGTTACATGTTGTTCCAGCCTGTTCTTAAAAGACCTCCAGTGGTGGATAATCCACGTTTCACAATGCAGGCCAATGGCCAGGGCCGTAGTGGAGGATGCTTCCCTCACTGCAACAATGGTCCTTTCTATTATGTTTTGGCAAATGCAGAAAGGAATTTCTTCTATCTCGTAGATCAGGCTAATTCGCTTGCTTGGTTGGTTTCTGTCAGCTGAGCTTTGAAGATACCCAATAATTTCAGTCCTAGGAGAGCGTTACGAGCTGTTCTCTGATGAACATATCATCAAGGACAACACTGTAATGGGTTTTTAAATTGTTTCCCTTAGTCATAGGCTTAAAATAAAAATTAAAAAGAGGCAGAAGAAACAGTACAAGCATTAGACAAATGTAATAGGAATGCTTAGACACTGTAAAAACGAAGGGAGAACATAATTACGGACCATGTTTCACTGAAAGTGTGAGTCACTGGAGAAGACTGAAAAAATGCTTTAAACATATATATTCAGCTTTTCAGCTGATAATAATAATAATTAAAAGAAAGAACCCCAAACACTGCAGGGCTGGTCTCCTTGAATACCTCTGATTCCTAAATCCAGAAGTACAAATTAAAGACCACATCCTCAAGTAGTGTAGCAGAGTGTGCCGACTCACCCCAGCTGCGAACCTGCTGCTACAGCTGCAGAGCGTACAGGCTTCTGACAAACCATACCTGCGAACCCAAGGGATGGTGAGAAAGATGAATGTGTCGGACATATGGCTTATATTTAAGTGGTGCATGAAATCCATCAAGCTGGGCCGCCTGTGAACAGCCTCGTATCCCAGCAACGTTGGGTGTGTTCTTAATCTTAGACAGCAGTCAGCAGAGGTACTTTAAATAAAAGCAGATTTGAAAAGGCCATTTTTAACCACAGTACACTTGTCTGCACCTGAATGAGATCATTGTAAGCTCAGTACATCATAGCACGTCATACATTCAACAATAGAAGCGGCTTTAGCCTAAGATACCAGCTCCGTATTGCAAAGATGAGAAGGAATAGCATAATTTCAGACATGCAAGACATAGTACAAATACACAACAGCAGCATGGTTTGGAATTTTTTTTGCCCAGCTGCTAACAATGGGAAAGAAGAAGAAAAAATGACATTATGTGTTGGGAAGGTGGAAGTCAGGGTCACAAGTGTGGCGGCTAAAGTAAACAGATGTCTGAAAACTCTGCCTGTACCAACACTTCTGCACAACTAATTCACATCCTCCCAGCTATCGAGTGAAACCCTGATGCTGCACTCCTGCCTGGTGTAGCATGTTACTGCATCACAGCTCGTAAAGCCACAGGCAAAAGAAAACACTACAAGCCTAAAAACACTTCACGTGACAAGGAGCAAGAAGTTGTTCTTGTGAAAGGCACTGCTCATAACAAAAAGGAAGGCAGTCTGCCTTACATCTACCTGGTGCAGCAGTGACACGGGTACTGCACGTTGCAAAGCGGTGAAAGCTTCGGGGTGTTTACATGCGCCCAGTGCATTCAGGTCTTACGCAGGGTTGGTTCCCTAGAAGGCAACACCACCAACATTGCGTTGGATGGCAGAAACTGATCTTTCCCCATTTGCTCTTGCTTCTCTGGAAACCTGGCCACAATTTCTTCCTTCCTTTTCCTTACAAATTGCAGGAGAGATGAACACATATTATATTCTGCATATTATTCCAGCCCTCAAAGTTGGCCTATGCCACACATTCACTTCATGTCAACTCAGTTGCTGCCAAATTGCTTGCATCTCTGCCGATGGTTTCTGCTGAGGGTTATTTGGGTATGTAATGCTGTCTGATGCAATCTGTTGTAAACTTACATCATGGCCCAAAAGTTATCCCACAAGCCGTGCAGTGAGGCTTCATCATACCAGAGAAGTTTCTTGGGATTATACCTTTTTCCTATCAGCTATGCTGCAAATTTACTCTTTCATGGGTATCACTTACCTGCCCAGACACAGACGAGGGATGCTGTAATACTGTAATACCAAATTAGGACAATTCTCTATTTCCATATTGCAGGAACAGAAGGGAAAGTCACATAATGTCCTGTAGTTTCATGGGCTGTAGTAGAACTCCGAGAGCCTTCTCCAGCAGAGAACGTGCTGCGTTACTCTGTAGAACCAGAGACTCCCATGGGTTGAAAGGCACATCAGGAGGTCTCTAGTCCAACCTCCTGCTCAAAGCAAGGTCAACACTGAGTTCAAATGAGGTTGCTCTGGGCATTACCCAGACATCTCCAAGGACAGAGATTATACAACCCCGCTGGGTCCTTATTCCAGTGTTAAGGATCCTCACAATGAAAAATATTTTCCTTACATGTAATTGGAACCTCCCATTTATGACCATGGCCTCTCGTTTTCCCATCATGCCCCTAAAGGAGGTTGTTCCTGGTAACCACCTCATAGGAAAGACTTCTGTTATGTTCCCTTCATAGTTCATGTGCTACAGCTCCTTGACCATCTTAGGGGCCCTCCACTAAACTCATTCAAGTTTATCAACATCAGAGGGGCCCAAAACTGGATGCAAGATTCCATATGTGGTCTAGTGAGTACCAAGTAAGGAGAAAAAAAATCACTTCCCTCGATCTACTGACTGTGGTCCTGTTGGTAGAGGCCAGCACATTGCCTGTCTTCATCGCTACCAGGCTGCGATGCTGACTCACTTTTAACCTACTGTTTCTCAGAACACCCAATTCTTTTTCAGCAGGTTGTTACCCAGCCAGTCAGTCCTCGGCCTGCACTGTCATAGAGGGTTAGTTCATCCCAGAGGCAAATACCTTGTATTTGACCTTGCTGGATTCATGACGTTCCTGCTGGCCCTTTCTTCTGGCCTGCCTAGGTCCCTCTGAAGGTGGCCCTGCCCTTAAGCACATCAACTGCACTGCCTAGTTTGGTGTCATCTGCAAACTACATGAGGGTGCATACTACCCCCTCCTCCAGGTCATTGATATATATGCTAAGCTGGACAGGTGCCAGCACAAACCTCTAAGGAACTCCACTTGTAACCTGTCTCCAGGTTGAGCATGAACTGTTCTTTGAGGCCAACAATCCAGCCAGTCTTTCACTTACCTATTAGTCTAGGCTGTTACTAGATTATAACTAGACACCCAGACTGTAACTCTTAAAGTCTCTTGGATACAAGGATGCTGTGAGAGGCTGTGTGAAAAGCCTTGCTAAAGTCAAGCCAGACAACACCTATTGCTCTCCTGTCATCCACAGATCTAGTCGTTTCATCACAGGAGGCAAGCAAGTTGGTCAAGCAGGAGTTACCCTTGGTAAACAGGCTATTCCCAACCACGTCCTTCTCCTTTACATGCCCAGAAATGGCTTCCACGAAGACTTGCTCCGGGATTTTTCAAGACAGAAGTGAGGCTGACTAGCCTGTAGTTCCCTGGATTGTCCTTCTTGCCCTTTTTGAGGATATGTAGAACATTTGCATTTCTCCAGCAGTCGGGGATCCTCCCACCCAATCTCCACAGTCTTTCAGAGATGCTAGGCTGTATCCTTGCAGTGGCTTTTCTAAAAGAGCTGTAGAATAAATAAATGCTTCACTTTTAGAACAGTTATTTCATTAGGAGACGGTAAATTGTTTCCTGCCTTTCCACCCATGAAGTCCTTAAGTTGTTCCTTCTTTTGTTAATGCCAGTATTTTTTATCATACCTTTAAGAGTCCAAGACTACATCAGAAGAAAATTTTCCATCCTGCCTTTGTCTATTTGGATAAAATAATTGTTTGAAACTCCACTTCAGAAGCCAAGCACATAGCAATATAAAACAACTACACTTTCTTAGCATCATCTTTCACGAGCTGCTTAATGCAGCAGATTGCTACTTATATACTGACAAGCTCATTTATCAGCAAAAATACGAAGATGCCAAGCAAACACATCACATAAATAAAACTCCATCAAACACCAAATGTTTCCTTCAGCAGCTCAGTGGTTCAAAACTTATGTAGCATAGAAAAGGGTAAGGAGAGACAAGAAAACTTTATTCAAGTTAAACAGCTGTGGACAACACTTGTATAGATATGCTAAAGATAAGAGAGCATATATGTGTGTTTGCATATAAATACACACGCACAGGAGCAGCTTCAGCTGTAAGTGGAGGCAATTACCTCAGGCACCTTATTGCAGAGAGGCACAACGTTCCCTGCAGGGGCAGCCCAGCTCCTTTGCCTGTCCCTGAGGATAACCTGGGGGGTGGAGGAAATGGATGTGGAGGGGAGCCAGTGGCAGAGGCAGAGTTGCAGAAAAAGCTTCCCCCTACTACAGCCCCAGACGCTGATCAAGTCTTTAATCACCCTCGAGCAAGGCTTGGAAAGCAGGAAGAAGCAGCAGCAACCCCAACATACCCGGTCCCCAGGCGAAAACTGCTTGCAAGGCACGGACTCACCCCAAGTCCTTTTGTCATAAGCTTCCCTGCGGCCCTTTTTGCCACGGCTGAGATCAGTTTTGAGCTAGTTCTACACAAACACAGATGATTACTTTTTATAAGTAAGCAATGATATTGACATTAATCCAAATAACTTCATTTTGTTGCAGAATAATCTATTCCCTCCTTCGCTGCATGCCAGAACTGGCTGGGACTTCCTAGGTAATATAAATGCTGAAGCCATCTTCATAGAATTGCCTAGAGATATCTGAATTAATACGAATCATGCTATTATATGCAGTTAATTTTGTCTTCAATTACTTAATTTTTTTATGAAAGAAGTTTGTACACTGATTTCATAATTATTGCTGTTAATTTTCTACCTAAATGAAATATCATTCTTTCTGCCTGTTTACATGGGATATCGAGGTGTACTACAGCAAGTAACGAACCAGCCCGTATCACGGAAATAAGACACTGCTTGGTGTCTGTAGAACATTCAGCATGTGCCTGCACGTCATCTACATTTCAGATCTCCTATAAAGAGGAGAAACATTTGCCACAAAGAGTACAAAAATTGTACCCTCTTCTTAGTACCTTGTTGTACTAGGATGGACTTGGAACAGACACACACACACACACACACCACCCCCCCTCAAAATCTTTAAAAATTTTCTCCTATGTAAACTTCAAATGTTCAGATTTTTTTATATTTCCCTTCGCCTGAGGGTCAAAATCCCTGGTTTGAAACTCTAGCTCTAGCAAGGCCAACCGGTAAGGTCAGCTTTAAAATTTTACCATGTCTCTTTTTTGCTGAGAAAAGGGAAACAAAAAAAATCTGTTGATATCCAATCACTTAACAGGTCTGTATTCCAGTTGGATTTGCATGGGCACCCACATACACATAGGTGTTGTCTGTACATGCATGTAAATACAGGGTACATACATAGATATGTGTACTGATTAACTCTCTCAACAGTTAAAATATTCCAGCTATTAACAACAACTCCGAAAAGGTAGTCAAATTGCTTAAATTAAGTCACTAAAGTTTAAGCAAGAGCTATTTTTCAAGATTTTTTATTATTATTATGCATTCACTTTAAAAGCATTGCAGAAGTCTCATGACATGCCTAGAAAGACATCATCATGCTGGTAAAATAACCTCAAGATGCTTTTGTGAAAACCTGTACTTTACTGTGTCCCTCAAGTACCATTATTCCATGAAGATAATGTTTTCATAATGTAATTGCAACTCTATGATGTTACTGTTATTGTATTTTAATAACACATGTTTAACTGTGTAAGACAATGAACAAACGCACTGTGAAAAGCCGTGGCACAGTAATCATAGTCAAGGCAATTTTCTCCATAAAATTTGAAAAAATCTGATTTTACATAAGTTAATTGCAGTGGGGAAAAAATTTAATGGGAGGCATTAGAATAGTGCCACAGTTAAAACACAATAGTCAGCAAAGCAAATTATAGACTTCTTTTAAAATTAATATCAAACACCAGCTCCACAAACGAAATATGTAAATGTCTCTGCTGAAATTCAGCTGCTGTCTTAAAATCAAATCTACAGACTCCTCTGTGGAACATTATTACACACTTCTTTGTGCTTTTGCCTAGCAACAAGCCTTCTGGTGCTGGATGCTCTCAGGAGCGGCACGTATTACCAAGACATACCATCTCTTTACAATTCCTGCTGCTTTTTTTAGGGGGGCAGAGCAGTCCTATTTCAGGTTTTCCCCACACTCGTTCTGTCTGAAACGAAGGGAAGGTGGGTAGGCTGCGGAGCCCTGTGCAGCTGACGTGAAACGAAAGGTGGTAAGACGCATTCCTGGCTTGGGGTAACACTGTGACCGCAGCGGGGGCCGTGCGGGGGCCGTGGTACTCGTGGAGCCGGCGACCCCGAGCAGCCACCTCTGCTCTGCTGGCCCTCGTCATCCAGGCTGGAGAAGCCCGTACGTTGTTAATGCCACCTGTAACTGACAGCACCTTTGGGAAAGGTAAGCTGGTCGGGGGTCAAGGGGCGGAACGTCGATCCGGACCCAGACCGCTGCACGTGTAGGAGCTGGGGATCCGCAGGGCAGTTGAGCCCGAGCAGGCGCACGCCGGCGCAGCGCTGCACGCCCGGCCCGGCTCCCGGCTTGTGTCGCGCCGCACACGTCCCGTGGCTGCCCGACAACCCCATCCCGCTGGTGTGAGAGAGGAGCCTGCGGGCAGCTCCCGCCCAGCGCTGCCATCACGCTCCCGCCTGGCCCGGCCGCTAGCTGAGAGCCCAGCAAGAAGTTCTCATGAGAACACCCTGTAGGAAGAGATGTTTTTTTCTTGTAGGGAAATTATACGTTAGCTTGAATGACCGAAAGGGAGGGCTTCTCTCCACGGACAGCATCTGCTCTGCCCTGCGCAGTGCACCAGCGGAAAATCAATCCGGGCTCTGTCTGATCCTGTATGAACGCAGGGTACCCAGCATCTAAAGGGACCTAAGATTTCCTTGCTGTCTATGCTTATTAAAGCAGTTATCTTATTAAGCCATTTGTTGTCAGGCCTTTCTTACTGAGATCCCGAAAGAACCCTGCGCCAGCTCTCTCACCTCGCCACCATCACCCACCCCCTGTGCAGAACAATAACCAGTAATCAGCTACCTCCAATTACGTTCGACCATCTCGCTTGTGTTTATTCAGTCACTATACATATTTACTATATTAAACTTGCAGTAGAAGCCTATTTTTAATTTTCTGTCATTGTACACTTATACTCGTGATTCCACAGTCTAATACACGATGTGATTGTGTTTACTGGCAAAAGCTGTCTTTTAAATGATGACCAATGCACCTAACCGCTTTAATTTATTTATAGGACTGAACAAAGGCTTTAGACCCAACCTTTGCTCTCATATTGCCAAAGGCTATCGTTAAATTTTAATTGACAACCTGAATCTGCCCCAAGAGATATTTCCTTATCTCTTCCAAGGACTCGCAGGGTGTTGTTCTCCGGACCTAGTTTGCACTCACCCAGAGCTGAGAAGTGCTCACAGCATTAGGTTTTTTGCCAAGCTTAATTTAAACCCCAGTTCTAGAATGACGAGTAACACACCTAACCTTTGTCTGAATCAAAGGCCTTTCATTTTTGCATGATGGATTAGAATTCCTGAGGAGGATGGTGGTCATTCCCCACGGGTAGGGCTCCGTGCACCTGCACTAACACTTCCTACAGCTCCAGTCTGAACAGAGAAAACCCTTGACTACTTGCCGCTGACCTTGTCCTTCCGTGGTGAGGTTTTGACAAGCTCTGCACGGAGGAGGTCTTTACTCTTCCAGCCTACATCTCAGCAGAAAAAGACCCACTGCTGGAACCAACTGTCGCCTGTGCAGCTGGGGTTGGAACCTGGGGAGTTTCCCCCGTCAAAGGAAGGGGCAAGGATCGGGGGAAGGAAAGAACGGGCAGAGGAGAGCACACGCTCAGGCGTCTGGCCCCGTGGGTGGTCACGTAACTGCACTTACATTCTGCAGTCACCACCCCTTCCTGAGCTGCCCATGTACCTTTAGGAGGACTCTTGGGATTGCACGTTTCTGTATTGAAGCACTATCATCTCCATGAACCATCCTAACTGCATTCTGTTAGACAAAAAGCAGAGTTAACAGAATTGGCCATTCCCATCTTACGTTCATTCTGGTGTCTATCCGGGTAGGAGGATATAGCCACCTCAATGCAGAGCCAGCCGTGGACTACAATCGTTGTTTCAGAACCAAAGATGGGAGCGTTCATTTGTCGCCCACTACCCACAGTATGTGTGTGTTCCATTGTGCATTCCTATTTCAGCCTATACACAAATAAATAGGGAAGATTGCAGAGAGCTATAATATTGCTTCAGGTTGTGCCTATACACTTCCATTTTTCATTTGAATATTAAAATTAGCATATATTACAAACTGCAGAGATAATACGATACACACACTGGCTGCAGCATTTGAGCTCTTCCACAGTAAGCATCTTTATACCCTACTTCAATACAATGAATCTTTTTCTGCAGGAATGTTGATACCAAAAAAGTCGTCGCTGATGGTGCTATGAAAAAGGTTGTGCTGCTTGCCGCAAAGTTATAAAATCATTACTGTGCCATGCAGATGGGCCAAACATAACAAAGCCCATGCAGGGCTGCAGCGTAGTCACCATATACCTTGCAAGCATCAATTTGCTACTTTCATTTTAACCTACAGCTCCCTGCTCTTAAAACAGCAAGTACTTTGTAAGGAATAAAGAATTCTGCCCTCCATGGTGAGCTAGCACATGTGCTCAAAGAGCCGTGACAGAAACATTTGCACAGAGCCTACAAAAAGGAATTGTTCACTCTGCACACATAGAGAAACTGTTGAATATGCTCCAGAGGATTAAAGAGCAGGTAAAACACTGGGGACAGAGAAGACATCACAGGAAGACGGAGCAGGCAAAACAGTGAGTGGCAAGGGGGGAGATGGAGAAAACCAGACAGATGCTCTACCAGAGTACCATCACTTTAAAAAAAAAAAAAACACCACAAAACCCCAACAAAAACCCCAACAAAACAAAAAACCACAGCAATACAGACTTTAAATATGCTTTTTTACAATCAGGCTGTGAAGGTAGATGGGATGTTTGATACAGGCAGCATATTTTTATTCTGGAAGCAGCCTGGTTCTCCCCCCTGCTAGTGTATTTTATTCCTACAAAAGACTACCAGCTAAGAAGAGAAACCCATAGCTATAGACTCCATATACACTAAAACAGTGAGATCTAGAAAAGCTAAAGTAGACAAGGCAATTAGCAAAAGAGTAAGGCAAAGGAGATAAAACATGCAAACTACACAGCGGGTAAAAAACGTCTTTTTTTATTTATTTAAAAGAAATATTTTCATTTTATATCTTTTACTGCAGTCTTGGTTCACGTTCAATGCACTCAGCAAAAGCTCACTGCAGGATTTCCTTCAACTTCAGCAAGATTTGGATCAGCTCATGAAAACACAGGTTCTCTTTCCCATATCATAAACGATGCACAGTACATAGGCAATATAAGCAAGATACTCACCCACACATCTACTACTTGGAAATGATGTTGGTAGCAGCTCCCTCCCCATGAGTTATTTCACTTTAAAAATCAAAAATCTCTTTAAAGATGCATCAGAATGATTGCTCCGCTTCAGTGGGATTGCATTAGCAGATCCAGGAATATTGTCCAGCAGCCAGAAAACACAGCTAATTTCTGTATCACAGTATTAAGCTAGGATATAAATACTGGGCGGGGGAGAGACAGTTTATGTCTCTCTCCTTGGTATGTCTTAGTATATACATTAGTGGGATAATACACAGTCGTGTGTCTGGTTGCTTCTTAAATCACTGGCACCATGAAATAATAGCAAAGTGAGAAACAGTGTTATCAAAGTTAAATATGTCTGCACTTACTCAGAACCCTTACTTTAGCCTGGCTGTTGGTCTCTCCAGTAACGCGTAGCTGCTTTTCACAGCAAATTTATACTGAATTGTGTTTGAAGACAATGGCTCTAGATACCCTTAAGCTTCTAAAGCAAAGAAAGCTGTATCTCTAAACCTGAACAGATACATGGAGAGAAGGAATACTTTTTAAATCTTACTCTCCTTTTTTGAATTCATTTGCTGGCTCTACAGCTGCATAATGGGAAAACCTGTCCAAAACCCTGCAACTGTATGCTAGAATCGTACTTGGAAAGACTAACCCAAAATGTCCTCAAATGTACTGTCTACAGGCCTGGTTTACCTTTATTAAGAAGCCTTTTGTATCCTTTCAGTACTTTCTGAAGGCGGGTTTCACCATACCCTTGATTTCTGGCTTCTAACTTACACTGGAAACACTGAGGGTAGCTTTCTTGTTTCGGTGCAGGTCCAGCTCTTCGGCAGGGCGGTGACACCGGGGTATCCGATGGCCTCTGCGTACAGGCAGCTCGTTGTCCTCGATACCCACGGCCCCTCTGAAGCGATGGCAGGCGGGTGCCCGGAGGGGACGCCTGGCACACGCTGCCGCACCGCTCCTCCCTGCTCCCAGGGCAGGAGGCTGCGGCCGCCGGCTCTGCCCTGCGCCAGCAGCGGCTCCCAGGCCCAGGGGTGCGGAAAACGC
Organism: Pelecanoides urinatrix; assembly: GCA_013400755.1. Classification (NCBI taxonomy): domain Eukaryota; kingdom Metazoa; phylum Chordata; class Aves; order Procellariiformes; family Procellariidae; genus Pelecanoides; species Pelecanoides urinatrix. The sequence goes on from VZTQ01001698.1 coordinate 198,670, forward strand.
GCCCCTGGCAGCGAGGCAGCAGCTTCCCTCACGCCCTTCCCAAAACCACAAATACCCCGGACCTCAGCACTGAGGCCGTCTTACTTACAGAAACAGTTTTATGACTTTCTTTGTTTCCAGCTGCTCAACCAGGGTTTAACTCGCAACGCGATTCGGCTCCTTCCTCCAATTACTTGAGAGCTTTAAGAGATATGTTTGTTAAAAACTTTGTGAAAAATGTAAGTTGAACACATCAGCCATTTTCAAATCCTTTCAAAGAATCGAAACAGGTTAAGGAATTGCAATATGCTCTTGGTTAAGTTGTGCTGTTTGGGCTATATTTTTTCCAAGTCTTGTGTAACTGTCCTTAATTATACTTTCAATTAATTTCCTGAATGGACAGTAATACTGTCCATGGTGAGGTACACCACTTAAAAGCAAAGCAAATAATTTCTTGGGATCATTACTACAATATTGTAATATAAGCATGTATTTTGTATCCTGAACAGCATCAGCACAAACTTACTCAGACCACTGACCAAAGATGCCCTTTCCTTTCTGCTTATGATAGATTTATTAAAAAAAAAAAAAAAGAAGGTAAAAAGAAGAAGATATGTTGTGGCGTAGATAGTCAGATAGAGTGACAGACAAGCTTATGTACTTACTGGATTAAATTTTCTTTAATAATGGAGCTGCTTCAATAACAATAATAAAATCCTAGAAGCTGGTTTCCAATAATTCGTCACATATAATAGTGGCAATCTCTATTTTGCATTGTTTTCTTTATGACTTGGATAAATACCATCTGGCGGCAGGGCGTTGTGAGTGTTTGAAGGATTAAAATTGTGAACTCATCTTCAGACTTTGCCCTAAGGTTACCAAAGAACATTCAATTCCTGGAAAGCCACTTTGAGAGCACATTGGTCTCACCTTTCTCACTGAAAATGGACATAAATATCTCATTTAGTTTCCTAATGACCTTGTTGTTCTGGAAGAACGGAACAAGATGGATCTCTTCACATGCTAGCTCATACGCATATCTCTTATATTTTATCCTATTATACAGCTGCTTTTAAACCTCCACCAAAACAAAAAAATGTACTTGAATATGTTTAGTCCGAAAAACAGTTAAGAATACCTAAAAATTTAATGCTTTTTTGAATCAGGATATTAAAGTCCATCTTGGTGTCTGAATCGTGTGGGCTTTGATACTGCACACACTGTGGATCTGACACAAAGGTCTCAAAGTTGAAGCTTTCAGGAGTTTGAATTCTGGTCTTTTTTTATGCATTAAGGCAAGAATTATTTGGAACATACATATAATCAGAAATCGACATCCCTTAAATGGGGGGAAATTTAAATCCTTAGTTTTCATACAATATTTCCAGTCAATTGGTTTGGAAAACAGAACCAGTTTTAAGACCTTGCTTTTCATCTTCATGCTAGGTTTGCTAGCAATTAAGTACATCAGAGCAGTTTTATTTCTCACATTTTGTATTTATCCTGACAGCAGTTGTTTAAGAAGGTATTTGTTCAGAGTAATAAATAATGTTTCACTTCTCATATAGCCAGCACCATTGCAGAAGCATTTGCTGAGAAAATTTGCAATGTTACTTACCAAGAAAGTGATTCACCATAACTGCTGACAAGAATTTAAATATTTACACCATACTGTAAACTAGGGCTTTAGAACACAGTGACTAGTGCACGGTGCAGCCAGCCTAAGGAGTCCAGATATAGATTTCCTTCTCATCCTCCTGATTCATCTTTATAGGCCACCGATATGAAAAAATGCAGCGTTTCTAAGCTAGGCTGAGACTCTGTGTTTTCTTTTCCTAAAAATGTGAAGGTGGTTATTTCTGTCTTCATCCAGAAACCCCTACTTGGTCAAACTTTTCTTTTTTAACCATTTCAAAATTCCTGTACCTTGAGTCTCTAGTAGCAATGCCTTTATAAAGGTTCTGAGATTGCCCAGTGTGTTGGTATAAGCATCCATTATTCCTACACACTACCATTAGAGCTTCTCTTCTGAAATAAAAACCAAGTCCCTAGAAATGCAGCATGCAGCAATATCCAAACCACAGTTGCCTTGGCCCCAGCATTAGAACGTTTCCTGTCTCTCAGGCATTGATTACCTCTTGCTTGTATATCAATCCGGCAGAAAAGCAATGCCAGAGAGAAAGATAAATTCATATCTCACTCCTTCTGCCTACTTAGGAAGTCAGAAAAATGATTTGGCGGTGCTCAAGAAGGAAATCCTCAGAAGGGACTAATGACTTCCCCTTTTATCGTAACCCTTTTACAATCCATCACACTGATGGGTAGATTTAGGGCTTCACAGTTAGTCCTCCTGGCAACCAGCTGCACTGCAGAAGTGATTCACATATAGTCCTACAACAGAGACAGTTCTAGCCCAAAAGATTAAATTCTGCCTGCATCCATGCCTTAAAAACAGCCTTCCCTGGAAGCGTGGAGGCTGGCAGTGAACAAGAGCAGAGGCCTGCAGATGAGGACACCTGGGTTCTGCTCCAAGCACTGATGCAGCCTGTGTTTAGTCACTTGAAGGTCCCTTAGGAATCAGATCCAGTACAGAACGTACATTCTGCAATACTTCATCCTGAGGCATCTGAGCCCAAAGCAAATCTAGGGATTCTGTGTTTGGTACCTAGCTGGTCTATCAGAAAGGGATCCAAAGTAGCCAGCATGCTAGATTTCCTCCTGGGGCCCAGATTCATTGGCTTGCAAATGGTTTGAACTAAATACTTTTCCTCCTTCTGTCCTCAGACAGTGTAAGAAGTCACTCAGTTTCACTTAAGGTCCATAGCCTAGACACCAGAATGACTTTTTTCCCCCAACAGAGATGGGTGAAATTCTTTATTCTAAAATAAAGTTTCCCTTTTAAACTGTAGCAGTGTAGTTATTAGAGTACTTAGCTGTGTTCAGTTCCTTTCCCAACAACAGAGGTTCAAACCTGTGCCCCAAAGACTGCAACAATGGTTTCACACTGTGCCAGTCGGGGCGCTCAGCACCTCTCACGCCGAAGTCATGCCACCACATGTGCTGGATCAGGGAAAATGTGATTTCGGACTGGCTTTCCCTATGCTCCCCAAAGCACCCACTTGACAGCTCCGTGTTGGGCTGAGACCTTGGACCTCTCACTTCTGGGCATAACTCCAAATTTTTATCTAGAACTACCAACTTGCCTCCTCTAAAGACCACGTTTTAAAGTAAAGTAGCATCTTACCCTGCCCTCTAGAGGGATCCCAGTCTCGTCAATACAAACTGCACATGCCCTGGGGTAGATGGGGAACAGGGATCCATCCTCGGAGCCCTCAAGGAGATGAATTAACCAGCCTTTAGATTTCAGTCTGGCTTCAGCATTAAGATGCTCCATGCCAGCAGTTCTTGACTTCAGGTAGAAACTATTGATTTTAATCTCCAATGAGACAGGGGTTTTAAAAATCACATTTTTGGATCTAAAACCCATCTATCTATCTATGCCCCATTCAAAACATTACTTATCAGTGCTGGTTCATTTTCTTTATACCTCAGTATTTCCGTTTGTAACACTGGACTGATGCTCAACTTATTCATATGAGCGATGCGAACATTAAATAGAGATGTTTGCAGCACCGTGCAGCAGACGGCAGAAACTGATACAGCAAACAAAGTTTAAAAAGCAAAATGTGCACCTGAATGGGGCAGTACCCTAAACTCATATTCCAGGTAAGTCCCTCACAAAGCTTACAACAAAAGCAGATACAAATGAATTACAACAAATACCCTGTAAACACAAAGATGTTTTTATATCTCTGGGCTATGTAACTGACATTCTTGACAGCTTTTTTCTTTATTTTATGACCTATTAATGACTTATGGTTTAATTCCCTGACTATTATATTTTAAGTCAGAGAAGATTACTCACTAGATTTAATAAGAATACAAAAGTCACTCAGCAAATAAAAGAAGAAAAGCCAACAATGGGAAATAATCGCAAGCATAAGCACCTAATGAAGTGAAAACATGGCAACACAGTGCTAGTAAACTGGCTATATTGGAATTTTTTTTTATATACTGCATCAAATATTCAGTCAACAGAAGAAACAAAAAGCCAGATGGCGCTGCTTTCTTCAGGCAACAGGTCTCTAAAGAACAAATCCCTTTCATATATATGTATTCTTGAAGATAGAAACCAACAGAAAAAAATATTTGCAATGTATTTCTGCTAGTCTGCCAGTAAAACACCAACGTAAATCTGTGTTTCTACAGACAGCCAATAACACTCAGTGTAACTGCAGAGGGGAATGAGTGACTGAAGATCGCAGGTGGAATGAAAGCATCTACAAGTTCTGCTGAAGGCACTCAGCACTTTCAGGTCTAAGTCAATTAAAAAAATTCCTTATGTATCATATTTAATGGTTCCAGTCCAGTCTAGTCTATAAACTGATTGTTTACCACATCCCAAAGCTGTCGAGTACCTTCAATGTCAGTTTTAAAAGCAGTGCCGAGGACTTAAACAAAACCAGCTGTCTTTCTAAAACACGTGCTCTGGTTCAACCACCAGGTACTGGGCAAACTGTAAGTGGTGCTGAGTGAAATTCAAGCAAAATGATCATGATAGTGATTTCTGGCCTTGAAATATACATTTGAGGTGGAATTTCCTCTTGCTACTTTAAACTGTGTCTCAGTAATGAACAGCAATCAAATTGTGCAGGTATCATTTTAAATGATCCAGACCCAAAGATTTCATGTGGTTCCCTCAAACAAACAAACAAAAAATTATGCTGTCAAATTCCTGGCTTTCCAAAAAAATTCTGCCTATGTGGTGGTGCATTTCCCACCACCACCCATCTCCTCGGCCACTCTATGATCTCAGAAACTCCCGTTAAACTTGGCCTTTGTGTGATGAGTTGGGCGGTGAAGTGTCCCTTGGCTGTACCAAGAACTCTTGCATGGCTGCGGTGGGGGAACGGCACTGACCGTACCAGGAGCTCCTGCTGCCTGGCCAAGGTGGGGAATAATTTGTCATCCCCTGACACCCTCGTCTGAGTCGTAACTCGAGTGGAACGGCACCGTTGTTACTGGAATCTCCAGAATTTTAGTAACTACCACCGTGGACTGTGGCCAGGACGGAAGTTTACAGACGGCTAAAGCCAACCATCTTGCGACCCTACGAACAGCCGGTCCTCAGTGAGGCCCTTCGAGCTCTCCGGGGCCGCAGCGGGCTGCGCCCAGCATCCCCCTCTGAGTGGGAGCCTCTCGGAGCTCACAAACCCTAGAGCCTGCGATATTTGGAGCACCGTCACCGACTGCCACGGGACCTGGGCTGAAACACTCCTCGAGGCTCAACCCCTCGCCCTCTGAGAAATGCCGAGACACTTGACGTGAATATTTCACCGGACTCGAGGGGCATTTTCAACAGGTTCAACAGGTTTTCAACCTTTGTATATTTGTCTGTCTTTGAGTCTGTGCGTGTGTGTGTGAATTGGTGGAGGTACCCGAGAGCAAGTATAGGATGAATATTACCGCCTCGAATCTGTAATTAAGTCACTGTCGTGATTGTAGTAGACTCTACTAACTCACTTTGTAAATGTTAAATCAGTCAATGATTAAGTGCTGCTAAAATCTTGTGATTCACCTTAAAACTGTGAATGAACCTTAGACTGCTGCTAGACACATCTAATCCCTTAGACATAAACCGTTGACCAAGTCTGGGACTGGGAGTGGATCCTAAGCTCCATCAGGAGTTTAGAAAGCAAGGGGGTCTTCTCTGAACCTCATGACTCAGGAGGTTGAGTCTCCCCTTTTGTGACTTTGGTCTCTGTATAGATCATTCTAGCTCAACTCTGATTCGATTTTCCCTTTGTCTGTTTCATCCACGTAGTAAATGATAGAGTGAAGCTTGACACCGAACTCTGTTAAGTCACACAGCCAGTAGATCATGGGAAGTGATTATCCCTCCTGTACCTCTCAACACTCATGAGACCACCTGCAGAAAACTGCATCCAGTTTTGGGCTCCCAATACAAACCAGACACCAATAACCTAGAGCGAGTTCAGCACAGTGCCACCAAGATGGTCAAGGGACTGAGGCACTTGCCCTGTGAGGGAGAGTCTGAGGGAACTGGGCTTGTTCAATATGAAGATTTGAGAGGACCTTGTAGCAGCCTCCCAGTACCTACAAAGGAGGCAGAGCCAGGCTTTTCACAGTGGTGCTTCATGGGAGGATGAAAGATAACAGACATTAGCTGAAACAAGAAAGATTCAGACTAGACACTAAAAATAACATTTTCACCATGAGGACAAGCAATGGAACAGGTTGTCCAGAGAGCCTCCAACTTTGGAGGTTTTCAAAACCAGGCTGAGGTAAAGCCCTGTCACCTGGTCTGATCTCACAGCTGATCCTACTTTGAGCAAGAGGTTAGACTAGCAGACCTCCTGATGTCTCTTTCAACCTGAATTATCCTGAGAATCTAGGAACATACAACTTCCAGAAATTCTGGAAAAACCAACCTTAACTAGGCACTCTTACTTGACAATGAAAACAGCCTTTCTATCTGCATACTCAAGACACATGGTGTCACTTGTTGCATACATTAGTCACACTGATAAGCTTCTTTTGCAGCATTTAAGTGCACATGTAATGCACATAAACTCATCCCATTGCACACACTGGAACTTGAACTCAGTCTTGGGACAGTCTAAACAAAACCTACAGCCTGTGCAGCCCTGCACACAGTCACAATCCCATTACAACACAAGAGCTCTAAAAACAGACTGACTGCTGTAAGACCGTGATAACGAGCAAAGATCACTTTTTTTTTTTTTAAAGGCAGTAAAATTACTAAAATACCTAACAAATGGGGATGGGATGGACCTTGGCAATGGAGTCTACTTTTCTGTTCTTATTTCTTTCCTCCGGTCCATTGCAGGGTAAGTGCTTCAGGACCTCAGGAACCTCACCACTGCTATAGCACCTGTGGGGCCGGTGCTCTACCTCGCAGGGAAAGTTTCTTTTCTCCTTCCTTCCTCCCTCCTCTCCCCGTACATCTTGTGAGCTGGGAACTACTCCTAAAAGCATGAGTCTGTGATACAAAAGAACCCTGTGAACAGCTCTTTTTTTTCCTTTTTTTCTTTTTTTAAAACTACATTTCAATAGCATGCATTGTTCTATGAATTACATTTTGGAGTACTTCCATATACAGATGCCTTTTCATTTAACTGTATTATTCCTTTCATTGAATCACACTTTGCCAATAGCAGCTACAGGGCCCGATTCTTATTTAGCCCATTGTTGACAAGCTATGTAAGGACATACAATTCAGATTCACACCTGTACAAAGACCTGGCATTTTAAACAGACGCATTCTTTACTCATGTTTACAGATAACCTCCTGCTGCTCTCTCTTCTAGAGCACTGCAGCACCTCTGCTGACAGCATCTGGAAAATACGTTAGGCTTGCTTTTTCCTTAAACTCATTGTTCTTGAATGTATTACTGATAATGTGTTGTCTCTGACCTATCACTGAGTATACATTTGATGAAAAAAGTTAAAATTAACCTTTCAAAAATAAACATTATTTCCCGGAGTTTGCACATAGAGGTTTTTTAATCAGTCTCCATCTATTTTATGTAATAAAATCTATAAAAAGAATGTAATGATAATAAGAAGATTCTGTTGGCTAGAATAAAACAATGACAACACAGTTTGGAAATTTAGATGGAACTGATTTCTGATCTCACATTCATTACCTAGATTCAGCATCTCTAAAGTCAATTACCTGTACACGCTCTAAAAACACAGCACCACCTCTTAAACCTGTAAGTATTTGCATACTTTGCAGCACACAGCTAAGTTACACAGCTTCAGACACATGTAAACATGTGCTTCTCTTAGCTAGGTAATTTACCAGCTATGATAAATCATTCATTATCAATTAATCACATCACAGTACATTTCACAAACAGTTTTAATAAAGACAATGTTCAAGCTCATCAGAACTTTTAGACCAGCCTCACAATGCCAAACTTGCAACTTTATATCCCATCTCATTTCAGCTATAGAATTTTTCACAACAACTTTTGCATAAAAATCATGTGTTCTCTAATTGTAGAAGTAATGTAAATACACACACACATATATATGCTGTGGTTAAAAAAAGGTGCAGTGATTTTACTAGGACTTCAAAAAGGAGAAAATATAGAAATAGACAAAGCTAAGCTATTTCAGCCTGAAAATGTAAAAGTTATGAAGTGCCTAAGACTGAGGATAAAAATAGGAGCTTTATTTCCTCCTATTGAGTCTCTTCTATTGAGAATCTTGACATTCATTTCCTATTTTAAATAAAATGCTGAAACTAGTTTCTCAGACAGTGTTGTGTCTTCTAATGCTTCTTGAATACTGTCCCCTTACAGAAAAGGCCGATGCAGCAATGTAAGCACACACTGAAGCAGTCTTTACAGGATGGAGTTAATAGAAAGCTTAAGCCAACAGTGCCAGATCTCCTCGGGAAGTGTGCTCCGGAATTAGAGAACAGCAGAACCACCTGACAACCTGGCTGGCTGTCATCTTCTGAAAAAAATAAAAAAAGGATCAACACACTCTCCAGGGAGGAATGCCAATAATTTTTATAAATCACAGTTTTTGCTGCATGGGCCAGGCTAGGGGACCGCAGTTACCTATGTACACATCATTTGTAATTAGACGGCACGCGGACATGCGACGTCAACCCTATGCAGGTTTCTTTGGTTTCCAGATGATGTGTGGCTGTGCCGTTGCTCTGGGCTCCGCATTCAGATGAGACGCAGCCTGTCAGTGCAGTGCAGCCCCCCAGCCACCTCCCTTCCACGGGAGGCCAAGGCCACCCGGGCCCTCTTCTCCCTAAAGCCACCCTGTCAGGCTCAGTCTACCTAACATCTGCACTAGTCATGCTAGCTGCTTAAATAAACAGTACAAAGCACTTCATGTGAACCTCTGTTTGCACAATGCAGAATAGAGCAGTTAAGAGGTTTATTTGAGTGTACAGCTAATTTGATACGTACTGTGAATACAATGCACTGTACAGAAATGTGTTAGTGCGTGAAGGACAGCAAGCCCGGGGGAAGTAAGCACTACACCATGGAAGAGGCATTTACGTAACGGGTAGTACTTGTTCTTTACCGAGAAAAATTAACTGCCTTACACTTCTAAATGCATCAAAAATGAATTCAAGAGAGTATTGTTAAATTGTATATCCTGGGTCAGATCATTTTCACAAACTCCAGACATCCCTATTTTAATGCTAAACCATTTGCGTAGATGTTTCTGCATATTTCTAGGTAGGAGCTTACTCATTTCCTCCTGGCATCAGTCCAATGCTGCTTGAAACCTTCTTTTTCTCAAAAAGTCTGTTTCAAGTATGTGTGTGCCAAGCAAGCCAGCACATCTTAAGCAAAAGAATATTTTTAATCACTAGTTTCACAGATTTTAAATCCAAAATGGACAATTGTGATTGCTGAATCTGATCTTTTGAATAACAGAGGCCAGCGATTTCCCTATGTGCTTCATGCATGAAGCCCACAACCCGTTCTGTGTGAATAGGCAAAAAGTCTTTCTAGAACCTACTGACTAGAAGTGAAGGGCACCATCACTTGCCTTGTTCATTGGCTTTTCATGAAAGCTCATAGTAAATCAAAATATTCAGGTCACTTTCAAAACTTTGATATTGGCATAACCACCCATGTATCCTGATTCCCAGGGGCCGCCAGGCAGACCTATAATTTAAGCTATTTCGGAGCAATTTCAGCCACTTGCAATGCAAGCTGGCTATTATATAGTGGATTCAATAAACCTCCTTACCCCTGTGTTACGCAATGGTAATCATTCACAAAATGGTTTCTGAAGTAGCAGAGAATTGGTTATCTGCCTACAATACAGAAAGCCGCTCCGTCATACCCATATTACACACCCACAAATGTAACCCCCTCTTCCCCAGACACCTGTTACTGCCCCTAAAATATTCTAATGGCCTGCCTCTCTGATTGTGCCATGGTACTGCTACAACTAAACTCCAAATCAAAACTTCACTTTGACAAGTTTCAGCTTACCCAAATATCTTTCAGTGAGTGTGCCCAACCAACTCCTCCATCCACAATCGTCTCTAATATTAGACACAGCTGTAGCCATAACCCAAAACAGTTTTAAGTCTGTTTCTTCCTCTTTCTCTCCAACGCATAGCCTTGTCCAGATAGTCAGTATAAACTTTTTTGCAGTCTGAACGTGCATGATAGCCATGATCACAACAGACCTTCCAGCCTTACCTGCCCTATATTGCCCCAGACTAAGTCGCAGTTAGTGGGAAGTCAGTGATTTTGTAACATGAATATTGCAAAATGCCGAATGGGTCTATGGAGTTAATAGTGTCATTTAAATACAGATCTACTAAAGAGCCAAGGTATGCAACAGGTCAGATCTAAATTATGTATCATGACCCCTGGACACAAAATGAACTACAGGAGATTAGCTTGCAGTGTCAGTTACATCACCGGATACGTCCAGCTGCAGAGGAGTAATTCTATACAGGCACCATTCATAATAGAAAAAAGCACCATTTTCGTACACATTATGAAGTTATTTTAAACAGGTTGCCTTGCTGGGAACTAGCAGACAGAAGCACATGAAGCAATGACTGATCTTAGAGATGAATGGAAGATGCAGGGAATTTTGCAGTTCTGCTGCTAGGCTAGATGTTTGTCAGGCCTTTCAAATCTCCTCTGCTTTTTCTCCAAATTAATGCTTTGATTTTTTTACCCACCTCATTATTCTTTGAAAAGGGAAAGTGGGACAGGTCTCTTGCCCTTAGATAGAGAATACCTCTCTACTGCATCCCGTCCTGTCATTCACAAAGAGCATCATGGAAACTCCTTTTTGTCTGTCTTCTCCCAACTCCCAGGTAGTTCACATAAACATAAAGAGCAAGCATCAGGCAGGAAATTATGAAAGAAGACACAAGAAAACAACTTAATGCATAATTCAGGTGAAAATATAAAGAAAAAAAGTCAGTTCCTTTCCTAGACTTCACACCTATCAGGAGTCATGAACTAAGAAGATATCAGATACTAACAGCTAGCTATTTTTTTAAATCTTATTTTCATTAAAATCTGTCAGGTGTTTGGAGCAAGAGCTGCCTAAACACCATGATTTTTTGCAGGGTATAATACAAGGCTAGAAGGACTAACAGGAAACAAAAAAAAGGAAGAAACAGCACAAAATAATGTGCTTTCCAAGCAGTTTCAATGATACAACACACTTTCACCTCTTCCCAAAACAAATAAACAATCAAACTACACATATCCTACAGTAGATAGAAAGGTTTTTGTTGTTGTTGTTGTTGTTGAGAAGAGCTGCCAGGGCAAGGAACTAAAATGTCATGTATGTAATAAATCTAGATGCCAACAAAAAAAAGTAGGATGTGCCAGGGAGGTAGGAGGAGATTATAAAAGGTGATGCCGTTGTAACTGGTACAAAGTACCGGTTTTGGAATTGCAACCTCTATATCCATGTTAAATAGCTCAAGCAGTCTCATTTCTTCACCGTCAGTAGCCTCCTCCTTAGATCCTTCCTTCATTCTACATTTTTGAATGACTAATCTGTTTTTCCCATAGAGAGATTATACCAAATGCCATTTTGTTTACTTAAACTTGTGCTCCAGTTAGGAAGTACCAGTTTGCATAGTGACTTGTTTTTATAGTGACCGCAAATGCCAGGTAGTACCATGTACTTTTTATTTTGGGCTTCTTCATATTGTTTCTTTGGCCACATTAGCAGTGTTCACTCAGAGAAAATGAATCCCCAGATTTAAAAAAAAAAAAACAACAAAAAAACCCCACCAAAAACCAAAACCCAAACAAAAAAAAATCCCTCCCCAAAACCAAACGAAACCAAACCAAAAAAGTCTTAAAATTTTAGTGAAAAAGCATAACGTTGTCCTTTCTAGTTAGGTTTCATTAGTGTTCTAGGGTCATTCTGTGCCTGTCACATAATCATCACAGTGATTTTGAGGAAAAAAAAAACACAAAGCAGTTAATAATGATTAATGGCTTGAAAGTCTAATACAGACTGCAAATTCATTTCATGGCTAAGATGCAAAGATGCAGTGCGATGGGTCTTTTTTGTCTTAAGTATTTCCATCCAGGTTTCAACGGCTGTTCTGTCAGTGGTCCCAAGGACCCTCCCTGCACCTTCCAATATCTGTTCTGCATAACACTTACCAAAAATCCTGACTCAGACTCATGTGATAGCACTTGCAGAGTTCTCATTTTATAATGACTGTGCTCAAATTCACACACAAACAAGAATGACCTACCACACAGTACTGTCTTGTTGCTTCATTACATGGCTGCAGAGCGACCTCATCACCAGACTGTTACCTCGCTTACCACCAGCTTGAGTCCGCAACTATTTTTCTATAGGGAGCACAGGGTCCTTTTCATATGCAGCAAAACATCTTTTTTTTTTTTTCAGATGCACCCAGCAGAACTAACTCAAAGGCTGGATAACAGGAAAATCTATTGTTAAAAAATTGATACTGGGCTGACAAATGCAACAATATAAAGATGCAACAGAGAATTTGGTTTCAGACCATATGTGAATACTGGCTCAGAGGCCATTTCACAAGCTCAGATTAAGCTGTTTCTCTGTTTCCACGGAAATTACACCCATTTCCCATAAGATTAACCTATTCTCACAGATCTCTTCGGCATGTGACTGCAGTACAAATGTGAGCTAGCACAGAGAAGGGGTAACTCAGCAGTATCACTCCTAAGTGCCACCTACAGAGAGCAGATCTCCTGTTTTTTAGATCCTAATTTTTAGGATTAAAGGCAGAATATTTTCACTAGGGCGAATCAAATCTTTACAACTGCAAACAAGTGTATCAAAATGCACTTGCAAAGAGCTACAGAAGATGAAAAAGGGGCAATTAAAAATATAGCGGTATCTCTGAAAATGTCACTGGACACTTGCAGCCAGAGAAGATCCTGACCAGCTTTTCTTGGAGCCCAAACACCATGGCAATTACAGTCTGAGCATATTTAATGACTGTTAAATTAACTGTCTGATAAAGGCTAGCCTAGTTGAGTGCATTACTGAAGTTCAGCTACTGCAAACCCATTGTGCAAAGCATTGTGCTTTTTCAAGCCTTGGACTTGTTAAGAACTGACAACGTAGTGTGGTTTATAGCTTTGCTTCAAAGTGCCCCAGTGTCACCTCATCGTGCTTACTCTTTGACAAAATAATTGTGTCCACCCTGGCAAGCCATAACACCACCCGAAAAATTAATATGGTATTCCCATCCACTGGAAACACCACAGGTGAGGCTTCGGCATAGCACTGGCTCAAAATGGTGCAACAAACATTTTTTTCATCTTACGTCCATTCTTCTTTTACTGTATGCTCTCCTCAGCATAAGAACAAAAGATACAAATATATCTTTGCTCTCATAATACATTGTTTTTTCCATTTTCTATGGATTATAATAACAAAACTTTAAGTGTATATATGGACTATAATAACAAAACTGAATAAGTGTTTTCTAGCCCACTGTGCTAAAGAGAGACAGAGAAGGCCACTAGGAATCAAAATAGATGAGGATTTCCTATAAAGTCTAATTAAATAAATTTTTGCTCTGCAGTTTGTGAAGACAGTAACTTGCGAGTGTATGCTGTGTCAAGGGGTTTTTGTGAGATGAAAGTTAATGATCAATTCAACACACTCCTGAGTACAGTTGAAATGTAACCTTCAGTGACCTTTAGCATTAAAAATGGAAGCCTAACGTGCTTAATTTGTGCTTAGCCACATCTGGTTGTCCATATGCTTTTGCATGGACTCTAAAAATGGATTTAGTCACTAATTAAGTCTGTTTCAGCAAAAAATCTCTGTGAACTCAAGAACAAAAGTCAGCTACAAAAAGTCAGTGCAGTTTAATGCCGAGGTGAATATGAATTTCCACCAAACCCCACTGGAAAAACTCCAAAGGACTAAATAGTCACAGAGATTCATAAAATTTTAAGGTGGTCGCCACAATTCCACTCTCATATCTACTCAGTAGCTATTGCATGTTAGGGAGGTGTGCTCATCCGCTGCATAGAAAAAGCTGCAGTGATATGGTATATGGTAGAGATTTTTATTCAATGTGTCACAGTCCTTAAGCCTGCGTCTGCATTTTTGGGCAGACCCACTTTGTAGGGTACACTGCAGTCCGAGACCTCACGTATCAGCTTCTGACTACTCCAGCCGGAGGACCTGCTGAAGTGAAGCGGGGATCCCTCCCTGCAGGCAGGGCATGGTCTTGGTGCGTGTCTGCGAGACTCAGCCGAACGGCTAATTCCCAAGCACAATGGCTATAAAGTGAGGGCAGCCAAGTGTCTAGACCTCCCTTCGGCAGTGGCCTCTTGCAACCCGTTCACGACTGTAGATCCAACAGCTCTGTGTGGATTGCACTAAGCAATGCAACCGGGGCATCCCTCCACAGGAGCTGCTTATGTAAAAATCCTATCTTGGTAATAAAGGAGTTGGTAGTAGTGCTTCTGCGTCGCCTCTCTTTACGCAAGGTCTAGCAAAAGTCCTTTACACCTTTTTTTTAAATTCAATTTATATTTATTTATATTTACATTCTGTATGTTTATTTGTACGCTGTATGTTTGTTTGCACTCTATAAATAGAATATCCTTTAATTGTGTTCAGACAGTGAGAAAAACGATTCCTAACATAGAAGATTTTGAAGGAGTTAACCTGAGGAATGCATGGTCGGACACCACAGGTAGGAACAGGTTTGTTGAACAACTACTCAGGAACATTTTCAGCGCAGATGAGCAGCTCGTTGCTAGCCTTAAAAGAGATTACATGTGGTCATGTAAGACACATTTTTTATTTATGTATTTTTTACTCTGAACACTGTTAAATTTAAGTAGCAGAAGGTTTGCTTGTAACAATAGCATTTTAAAATCTAATTTAAATTATTTTGCTTGGTTTCATACTTTAGGCTTACTTCATTGCTCTTGTTGCCAGTTCTGTTGTTTCTGTGCATCCGAGTGTTCCTCTGACGTCCCATCACCATCAAACCTGTACATTAATTGCTTTTATGTGCATCCTTTGCCGTGGTACAGGTGGGAAAGCAAGTCTAGGGAGAAAAAAAAATAGGATAATGAAACTGAAAACCTGAAAACACTGATGAGAGCGCTTTTAAAGTAAAACCCAAGCCTTCAACTTTAATTTTGTCAAGATAGAGTCTTCTAAAATGAAACATCTGCATACAGTACCAATTACCTATACTCCTCCCCAGAACAGCACTAACTACGATTCTTGGAAATTTGGACTTAAAACCAAGCTGTTCGGTCTAAGACCCAAGCTGACCGTGCGAGGCAGCCGCCCGGGTCCCCGACCCCGCCCGGCCCCAAACCCGGCGGCCGCTGAGGAAACCTCACCCGCACCAGCTTCTGGCGGGAAAGAGGCCGCCGCCGCCGCGGGGTCGGCGCCGGGCCCCGGCGGGCCCCGGCCGGGTCTCCGTCCGCCGCGGAAGCCCTCACCTGCGGGGGCGGCGGCCGCCTCTGCCGGGCGGGAACCTCCCCGGCGCGGGCTGGAAAGACGGCCCCCGGGGCGGCGTGTCGGAGGGAGGGACGGGCCCGGCAGCCGCCGCCTCGCTGGAAACTTTCTCCTCAGCGGCCCTTCCCGCCCCGACCCGCCGAGCGGCACAAAAGGGCTCCCCGCGGGCAGCTGGGGCTGGGGCCGAGGCCGCGCCGGCCTCCCCTGCGCCGCGATGGACTCCGGCAGCGAGACCCACGAGCTGAACGGGCAGGCGGAGGGCGCGGAGCCGGCGGCCGTCGAGCGGGTAGGGGCCGGGGGCGCTTCCCGCCGGCTGGGGCGGGCGGAGGGCGGGAGCGGGCTCGGCTGCCGCAGCGCCCGGACATGGCGGGCGGGAGCGGGGCGTGAGGAGGCGGCGGAGCGGGCCGGGGAAGCGGCGGGTCTGACAGCAGCGGCCGGACAGGCGTGGGGGGCCGGGGGCCCAGAGCCCGCCTCTGCCCGGGGCGCAGCGGCAGCCGCAGGTGCCCCCGCCGGGCGCTCCCGCCGGGCCGGGCGGGAGGAAGCGCCGGGAAGGGGACGGTGTGCTGACTGCTGCCGCAGCCCTACCCTCCCTGCTGCTCCATTATTATCTTTTTTTAAAACACGTCCCCCGTTAATTCAGCGCTTTTTTTGTAGGGGTGCCGCTGCAAGCGTCCCATTTTGTCTCGCTTCAAAGATAGGCAAGTGCCAACGAAGGGCTGAAAAGCAAATCCTTTTTAGCCCTTGGCACGCTGACCCCTCAGTTCCTCCACATGTCAGCCGAGCGGCCTTCGAGTCCTCCCCGCCCAGGCATCGCTGCCCGCAGCGCACCCGCACCGCTCCACCTGGGAGGGTTTTTCCACCCGGACGACTCGGGAGAGGATGGAAAAGTTACTCAGGGACATCTAGGCAGGAGATATGTCAGCAGGAAAGTAGGAGGAATTACTCAAAGGGTTGGATCCGTATGGGTTTTTTTTCCCTACGGTAATCCAAATAAAAACAAGAAGAGAAATACCCAGCTTTTTGCTACTCCATGTAGTCAAAACTTGACCAGAGATCTTCACTGGAAAGCATTTCATCCCATATTCTGTTTACACATAAAGGATGTTTTCCAGGCATGCCGCTTATCTGAAAAGCCAGACTGCTAAAAGAGCATCTTTTATGTTGTTTTGGGAAGGACTAATCTCTAAAAAGCAGCTCTTATTCCAGCCTAAGACGCTGCCACATAAAAACTGTTCTACTAAACCACCTTTTACGTCACTGGTAAAACTTTCTGGTTACAGACAGACTGGACTGATTGTGTAGCAGATCTGTCCTTCCTCCCCCCTTCCTGACAAACTTGTAGTCATGACTGTCATACCAAGAAAAAAAATGTCTGGTTTTAGGAAATCTTGGAAAGTACCTAAAGAGAATCAAGACTGGGATATGTGGGTCAAACTGGTGGCCTGAAGGGGTTTCCTTTAAGCCACTGACTTCTCAGCAATTTTCTTTTTTTATTAAGATAGCATTGTGATTGCATCACAAATACTAGTCATGGGGATTTATTTTTTTTAACTTGGTCTGCTCCAAGAATTTTTCTGCAACTTTCCTGTTTTACTTCATCTTCAGTTGCGAGCAATCATCATTTTGTTACATCTTTCCCATAGAAACCACAAATTCTATGTGAGTGCCATATAAAGAATAAGCAGCGAGACGTACTGTTATATTGTATTATACGTATACAGTAGCACTTCAGAGACCTTTACAGACACTTTTTTTCGTTTTCTCACAAAAAAAATCAAAAAAAGTATATGCGAGGTAAAACAGGTGGGAACAGATTTCTTAAAAACCAAACTGTGAATAGGAGATACCTTAAAAAATCCGACCAAGTTCACATTTCACACAAACAAAAGAACGCCCCAACTCAGCAGCCAACTAAACCTACAAGTCTCTCTGTAGAGAGACTACAAATCCGCAGGTACCTAAATCTTCGGTATTGGAGTCAAAAGTGTGTAAGTGTCTGCTTTTAGGAATGCTTGCAGGCATTGCAACTTGGACCACCCTGGTTTGCTTACTACCCATCCTAGCATCTGCCCTCCCCTCAAAAGAGATTCTCATTGCAAGAGACATCTTTGGCAATAGACTGCTACCTTCTGTTGCAGAAGAGCTGATATGAAATGCAGATATAGTTGTCTTACCTTCGAAGCTTTGAAAGCACACAAATTAAAAAAAGACTAGTTAAGCCCAGTGGTTACTGTGAATGAGTGGTTACACGGTGGTTCAATGTGGTTTGTTTTAACTCCATCATTAATTGGGATAAATTTTTTTAGCAGCTGTCAAGCTTTTAGAAGCAAGAAGTTCCTTGCTTCTAATATACTAGGTTGGCCTGGCACACCTCGGTGACTAATTACACTTGGCAGAAGCGTCTGGCCGCTTCTGCAAAGGATCGTTCATACAAATACAGATAGTAACTGTTTTTTCATCTTCCTCTATTTGTTTCCCTTGTTCCATGGTCCATATTGAAGCAGTCTAGATTCACCGTGTTGTAAAATCTAGTTTAATGTTTCCAAGATAACAGGAAATGCTAGTTGAAAGAGTTAAAGAAGAGCTATGAAAAAGGTGAACAAGAATTAGATAGTGGAAAAGAACAGATCTGGAATAGTTCGCTTCTATTATAGTCATGTTATTACCAAAAATGTATTCAAGATTGTATATTAATTCATAAGTAATTTGGGGACATGGCAGTTTCTTGGCATCATACTGCAAGTAACAAACTTCGGATTTGTAGGAACTTGGAATTATTTTACTGCATATAGAATGAAACGGCATGTTGTAAAGCATTACTTATATCAAATTGAATTTGGAGTATTTGATATACTCCAAATATTGAAACTATTGGTGATAAGTTTTTGCTTGCTTGTTTTTTAAGTAGCTAGAATAAACAAACAGTGCTTTAACCACACAAAATAGGCAGCCCACAGTCCGGTTGTGAGAAATAGTATTATAAGACCAAATCACTGGAATGAGCAGTAGTAATGCAAGACAGAAAAAAACCGTACAGGAGAAAGCTTCCATTTGAATAGCTGTACAAACAAGTTTAAGTTATTACTTCATTTCACAAAGTTAGTCATCAGGTGTGCTCATTAATTCTAAGTCATTTAATGAGTTAAAATATACTAACTTGGTCCTGGAACCAGTATTGCTTTAGGAAGACAATGGTCTGCCCCAAGCTAACATCAGTGTACTTTTCCCTTTTTTTCATACTAACTTTTTAGCTCTCAGGAATCAGCATGGTTACCAGTTTTTTTTTTTAATGTAGTCATACTTGCATTTTCTGTCTGTCTGTATAGAAAGTGGCTTTTCTTAAGTATAGGCTTTTAAAGATAGTAGAAGATTGATGCTGTCTATGAAATATGAACACAGGCTGAGTTTTTCCCCTTTTTTTTTTAATTGCCTGCAACCGTACTGTCTGAAGATGTGATTGCAGAAGTCTCACAAGCTAGCTAGTGTTACGCTAGGTTGGTGCTTGGATGGACAGATTCCTCCTGCCCCCAAAATGTAATTCTCACATAAAATGTAACTGATAATGTAGGGTTTTTTCTCTCTGAGTCAGTGCTAAGCTGAACAAGTGATCTAATGTTTTATTGGGAAAAGAAATAATATCTTCTGAGGAGGTGTACAAAGGATCTAATGATCCATTACATAACTGACATAGCTTAAAATATTTTTGTTGGAAGAGTATTTCTTTTCTTTGTAGAATATTTTCCCTATTTTTTAGATCAGCAAGATCTCTGAGACAGAGGGGAAATCTGATTTCACAGTGACCATATATGGCCCGTTAAATTTTCAGTATGTAGGTGATGGAGATGTGGACAGAAATTCCACATCTATGAGGATTATTATATAATTGTACAAAGTTCCTAGTTCAATTCTGTAACTGTAGGGTTGATCTTAGAAAAAATAAAGTTCTAAAATTGTGTTCTGTTTTAGTCCTGTATTATTCCTTTTATGTCTGAACCTTCTCTTTTTTGATATAACTGGAATTTTTCCTGAACGTGAAATTACCACTAAAAGATCTGGAAAAAGTTTGCCATGCAGTATTTTTCTTAAAGGTGAATACTTCAAAAACTTAGAAAATTACTTTTAACAAAAGGGCTTTTTAGCATCTTTTTAACAGTTTTGATTAGAAAGACTATTGCAAAATACAATAAAGAACAGTCCACTGTAAGATCAGTGTGACTCATCCTTATGTTTACACAGGCTTATTGTTACATAGAAAGTTTCCATTATTTTAAAATTAGGACTGTCCCTAAACACAAGACTTTAAGGAAGCTTGCTCTATGACATTACAAACCCCGAGGTCATATTGATCAACAAGCTTGTCCGACCTCAATTTGAATCAAGGCTGTTTGGCTATTACAGGTGTCTAAAAACTGCCATAAAATTGCAGTAATCACTAACCTGAAATAGAAAGAAAACTTTACGGGGAGTTAAAGCAAGCCAGAGACTATCAAGACTGTATTTCAGAGTAAATGTAATTGAAGACGAAGAACCTTCTGACAGCTTAAGGAAGGTGTTGTTAATCAGAAGCACAGTTCTTAGAAACCTTGTTTGGAATATAGAAATAATAATCAGGATTATTTTCCCAATTATCTCATACAAAACTGTGGGTTTCCGGTATTTAATAAAGGTTTTCTACTGCATAATGATTTAAAGTTAGAATACCATGGAAGTATTTAGTGCTAATACTGTACCAATACTAAAATAAGTATTTGTATGTTTTCAGAACCCAGACATGAGACTTTGGGCCTGACATTTAAAATATGTTGAGCTCTAGGTCCTGCAGCTGATATTAAGTAGCTGCAATTACCAATTGCGAATCAAAATTAAAGTGACCCAGGCTGTACTTCTGGCTTATACTTCACAGTTTCTGGTTCTAAGTATTCATTTGGGAAGTTGGAAGTTCACCTTGCTAACTGCAAAATACTTGTTTTCTAGTGGGATTTAAGAAGAAAACAGTAGCCAGTCTTGTGCTACTGTAAGCATCTGTTAACTTCATTACAAGAACAGTAAATTCAGTGTTCATAACAGATATGACTCTTAACTTGGAAATTTCAAGGTCTTATTGGTTCAGGCAATATTTGCCTTTTACAGTTTTTGCAGAGCTTTTGTTTTGCTTTTTTTTTAGATTTCCTTAGAACAATTTCTTTAGGGGAACATATATATATGGTGGAAGAAGCTAAGTAACATACCTAGGAACTTACCAAAAGAGAAGGAATGAATCCTAAAAATTTGCACTCAAAATCCAAATGATTTCTTTCGTGCTGCATTTATAGGGCAGAGTGACAGAAACGAACATAACTAAGTTCTAAATACAACTGCAAAATAGGTGTCATTTTCACTAGTGTTTTTTTCTCTGTGGATTACAGGTGACGGCCATGTCAAAACCCCACCCTGTCTTCTCTGGACAGACTCACTGGTACATTTTGGGAAACTCAGGTCAAGTTGGAAAAGAAAAAAAAATTACTTTGGGGCTTTCCTTTTTTTTTGGTCAGATGTCCAGCATGTTAATTTGACTACTTCAGCAGTCACTAGTGTTTGATAAATACTCTGTTGAACAAACAGCTGCATAAATTTTGTCACAAGTAGCGATTTAATGTTGTAACAGAAGCAGAAATCCTTACTATAACAAGTTACTGTATTTAGCAAAGTTATTTTATTCTTTGTTTCCAATGTTTCCATTTTCAGTGCTGTTTCCTTCCTGTTGAATCAACAGGTGGGTCTTAGCCATGATTCATGAAACTCAGCATCTAAGGACATTCGCCTCAGTGCCGCTTTTATTTATTTTTTTAATAAATGTAATGAATAAATCCTTTCTGTACTTCAAAGGGACTCAGTTCTGGGCATACTGTTGAAACGACAGTGAAGCAAAGCAGCGGCAAAGTCTGTACCAACACAGTAAGACTGTGTATGCAATACTGTGCAATCCTGGTGTGGAGGTTTGGTCAAAGCAAAAAAGTGTCAGCTTCTGATATAGCATCTTAGCTTTATCCTTGCAAACTGCAGTGCTCTGGGCAAGCAAACAGACCCTGCTGCTGCGCGGAGATGCGGAGCGGTGCTGTCTGTGGGGACCGCATCGTGTGACTGTGAAAATAAGCTCTTCCACAGGGGATTCTTCCACTCACAGACAGAGCAAGAGGGGGAGGCTTCTCACTCCTCTCCTTTTTATAACTGTGCGTAGACTAGCACGGCAGGTTGTTCTGCTCAGAGGTTGATGCTTTGCAGGCGATGGGAGACCTGAGGGCAGGCTGTTACCAACAGGGAAAGGAAAATACAGCACTTCCAGCTAGACCTGGCTCTTATGCACACACGTGTGAACATATATGCTGTTTTTCCTCAGACTCATTTGGTGACACCAACTGAAGGGGTCAGCTTCTCTGTACCACGTAATTTGAATATTGAAAGTGTCTAATGAGGTCTTTTGATTACATTGAGACCGAAGCAGGTCGCGTAGAATACATACTGTTATCTTGCCAAGTGACACCTGCAGGAAAAGCCTTTCTTTACGTGCATCCTAGAAAATCTCCAGAAGTTTCACTTTCCCTCTCTGCAGCCTTGCAGGTGATAACAGCGTAGTTAAGTGTTGTTTGGTGCTGCAGGCTGCACGTGTTGCTACATGCTTGGAATCTCCCTGAAACCGTAAAGCCACATAACAAAGTTCCCATATAATTTCTGTTGTACATGACTGTCATTATCCTGAGGTTAAGGTAACAGCTCTTCTTTCATTGCCTGTCTATATATTGCTGTGTAACACTTAGTCTCATCTTAAAAATTGCTGCCGTAGTTCTGACTGCATTTGTTTCAGTACTTTTGGCAGTTGCTTTCAACTTGCTTCCAGAAGGCAAGGCTAATTTGCATTTTTTTTTGTTTTATGGTTTTCCAGCATGAGTTAGGAGGTTCCATTTCTCAATCAGGAGATGGGAAATGATTATTTGGGGGGCTTTCATGATTACATGTCCTTTTTCCTGGCAGAAGGCAAGATCACAGGCTGAGAAAAAGCTCTGTACAGTAGAACAGACATTCCAGTTCTCCATATGCCTAGTTCCAATTCTGAACTGGTCTGCTTTCAAGAGTGGTAGCTGAAAGCCTCTTAACAGAGTAAAATACCATTTTTTAGAATCTAAACATAGTAATTAGCGGAGTTGTCATTTCAGGAATAAGAAGTTTTGCCTTAGTTTGCCTTAGCAGCATCTTACTTCAAAAAGTCTTCTCCATTTATTGAAGTTCAGAAGTGACTCAAAACCTTTGCTTCCACCGCAGTTGAAACACCATAGCCGGCTATTTCCACCTGCAATTTGGCCATACAGAAAATTAGCAAACAGCAAGGTCCTAAAAGTGCAGCAGTACATTTCCTCAGGGAAAAGAAAAGATCGTATTCTGTTGTTTATTTAGAAACTGTCATACATCATGTAGTCACAGATGTAACTGAAAGGAAGATGTAGCCCAAACTATTTACTCTTTTGTACAGTTAAAAAAAAAAAAAGCCATGTCAAACATGACCACATTCCTACATCGAGTGAAAACAAAGAAACTGGTTGTCATGTTTTCACTGCAGTCCCCTTCCATCAGGATTAAGAAATGAGTCACAGCTACCCTTGTAGTTTTGCTTGTGTTACACACTGCAGCCTCGTAGACCCAACAGATATTTCAAAGTCAGTATTTTTGGCAGGAAGGAGATAATTAGCTACTAGACATAGGAAAAAACTTCCTCTATTATGAACTTGTGATAAAATAGATCATATTACTTCTACAGTCTACTAAGAAGAGTTTCTTTTAAATTCATGCCCAGAAATTGAATTCTGATATTACACACGCAGTTCCCCATCCCCTCTTACACTGCTAATGTTAGGCCAAGTGCTAAATGTGTTTGTTTAGCTTTTCAGTGTACAATAAACAGTGAAAAATGTTAGTCTGGATTTTTCTACTGAGTGCTGCCAGCATATATTCTGTGCTGCTTTCCGCAAGGAAATGAACATCCACACCTGGTTTAGTGCTTCTGGTGGAGAGTATACTAGAACTACACAGCTTTTTTTGGAAGCATCCAAATGCTATGGTGGTTTAATGGGGCAGAGGGGTGGGAAGAGGAGGCTCTTCTTGCGGAGAGAAAAGGTGACAAATGTGGACAGAATCCTCAGCCAAACTGCATTTTTCGGTTGTGGGATATAGACAAAACCAAATGAGTATTGAGCTCCTCCTGACTGAAGTCAGTATCTGCCTCAGAGCCATTTTCTTCCCGGGAGCTTGGTCTCAGTAAAGAAACCATCTGCGTGAAGCTGCGATTCCATGGCTTCTTTCTCTTTGCAGAAGAAAAGTCTGCTCCTGCCCCATGACATTTTTCACTCAGTAAAATATTTAGGCTATGGCTGATTACAACATGTCTGGTGAAAATAGGTCAAGTTTGGTATTTGAATGCCCTGGAAAAACTGGCAATGTGTTTGCCATATGCATCAATATCTGTCCTATTTAAAAGGACACTTTTAGGTCTGGACAGTGGCAAACCTGGCTTTGGAGTTGGAAATTTGATAGTTATGAGTGCTGCCGAAGAGAGTAATTAGAGGGCGTTTTCTGCGTTTGAACTAACCTTCAAAGCGAGACTTCCCTCACAGTATTTGCTAGCAAGCGGGAACATATTTGTGCAGTAAAAAGGTCTCTAAGAAGCAGGTTTAAAGAAGTGAGCTAGAATAAGCTGACTTTTAATATATTTGCATATTATATTTGAAAATAACGTCTAGAAGTAAGAGCAGGGAGAATGAAGTTTCTAATCTGTTCAGAGACTGCAGAAAAGAGGGTTACCTACTCTTACTTCATCACGGACTTAGGCATCTAAGTCTAACCTAGTTACCCTAAGTTGCATCTAGTCTGAGAAATAGGCACCTCTGGGAGACGAGCTGTCAGATTTCAAGTTGGATCACATGAATTGTCATCAGGAAACACTCATTTTATTTATCCCGCTGGGTTAACTAGCTCTGCTTTTGCCCTGCAGCTGGTTTTAATTTTCCTGTTTGTTCACAGGGGAATTAAAAAAAAAAAAACCCACTACCTGCTGATGCAAAAATGGAAAAAAAAGTTTCCCTTGTAATTGGGCAGCGCTTGGCAACCACAGATCATACGATATTTAAGTGGAAAAACAGTTCACTGTGTATGGATGGACCTGGACAGTGGCATGGCAGAGTAAGAGGCAGCAGGGAAAGAGGTCAAGCAAAGCTCATACAGTGGCCAACTTCCACAGAAATCCTCAAAATAAGACTCATGAGTAATTAAGGAACTATGTAGATGTGTGATGACAGAGGGTGAATTTAATAAATATTTGTATTTTGAAGTATGCCTTCAGGAGTAAATTGGTTACAACAATCTGTTGTTTGCTTGATTGTTTTACAGTGTGTTTTTCCCTCCCAACTTTTCTCAGTGCAAACTTTTCAGTTTTTTCAATCTTTCCTTTTTCCAGGATAGAAACATGCTGATTGTTTAGACTGATCCTGCAAGATGGAAAAAGTGTATCTGCCAAAGTGCAGTGCAGACACTATTTACCGCTCTCTTGTCAGATGGAGGACAGTGGTAACAGTGGAAAAGATGCACTGACACTCTCAGTACCGCTGTTGCTCTATCAGTATGATTACAGAAATCAGCTGATGGGCCAAGCGATCTCTCGCTCACTACACCAATTGAGAGAGATGTGAATAATCTTTTTCCTCTCTCCCCATTTTAGCACAGAACATCACAGTGGTTTCAAAGAAATGCACCTATGAATATCAACCATTATGCAAATAAGAAGAGCGCTGCGGAGAGCATGTTGGACATTGCCCTGCTGATGGCCAATGCATCCCAGCTGAAAGCCGTGATGGAGCAAGGACCTTCTTTTTCCTTCTACATCCCACTTATCATTCTAATCAGCCTGTCGCTCACACTGCAAGTTATGGTGGGAGTGCTCCTGATATTCCTTGGTATGTAGCAACAGCAAGAACCATTGCTGCCTATAAGATGGTATATAGACTCCCCATTTTTCAAAAACTGTTATATTTGAAAGTCTTTACCTCAGAAAGTTTTCTCTTAAGACCATAGAAATATTGTAACAAAAGAAGTAAGGGCAGCTTTATGCAGAATCTGCAATTTTGATCAACTTCCTCATACTCATTTGCCCAGAGTATGAATATTTTTCTTTTCAGAAGGCCTGAGGAGGAAGGAAAATGATGAAATACTGTAAAAGAAATATTAATAGGCCAGATACGATCATGCAGCCTGCCCAGTTTCATAATACTGTTTCTGGCAAGACCTGTTACTTAACCTTATGACTGAAATGTTTTGTTCTGTATCAGTCATATTGTAAGTGATATTATAAGAATATATTCTGAACGTAGAACTCCAAAACAGAAGTGAAAGTTGAAACGTCCATCTTCGTGTTGGTGTGGCTTGTTGCTTTCAATTTGGTTGTGTTTCTGCAATCAAATCAAAGGTTTGATAGCAAAGGCTTAACAATAATGAAAAAAAAACCCGTAATTTTAAATTTAGGGAATTATTCAAAGCATCCTAATTCTCTAGGTGGGGAATGGTAGAAATGAAGTTGTTATTGTTAATTTTCAAATCTGTGTTAAACTGAAATTAAAGTTAAAAAGAAAAATAGCCTACTTGGAGCAAGATTTCACCATAAGAACATACCTCATCTATTATCCACATACTATAACTTCAGTCAAAAAATTTGAAATAACATATAATATGAAAACACAGTCCGAGTAGCATCCTGGGACTACAAATAGACTGTCTTGAATTCTGCTTATCACTGGGGAAACCTTTTCTACTGTCTACCAAAGAAATGTGATGCAATACCTTTAACATATGCTAGAAATCATTTGAAGAGAATGAGTTCAAGTAGGAGTTGTGTTATTGCATGCTTTGGACACATTTAATGAGACAGCTGTAGAATTATTTCCCTGCTCCCTGCCTTCCCCCATCTCCCCTTTCTGTCTTATTTGTTGAATTACAGACCTTCACATTCCTAGAATTTCAATGCTACATCTTTGCTGTTCTCAAAAATAGAGGTTCCACTACTCAGTATTAATAGGGTACAGTGCTGTGAGTGTTGTGGTTCAATCCCAGCCAGCAAATAAATCCCACGCAGCCACTCGCTCCCCCTCCCCCTCCGGTGGGATGGGGGAGAGAATCGGGAGGGCACAAGTAGGAAAACTCCTGGGTTGAGATAAAAACAGTTTAATAATTGAAATAAAACAAAGTAGAACAGAAATAAGAACAATGAGAACATCAACGAGAACAGAATATACAAAGCAGGTGATGCACAACGCAACTGCTCACCGACAGCTTGTCACGAACAGGGGGCAAGCCCTGCCTCCCCCTGCCCGCCTCGGTTTTTATACTGAGCACGATGTCCCGTGGTACAGAACACCCATTGCCAGCTGGGTCAACCACCATGGCTGCGCTCCCCCTCCCCAGAGCTTCCCCTGCACCTGGCGGGGCATGGGGGGCTGAAAAGAGAAAACCAAAGTCTCCCCGGTGCAAATGGGCCATCACCGCTCCTCGCACACCAAACCCGAAACACAGCGCACCCCCCAAGCTACTGGGAAGAAAGTTAACTCTATCCCAGCAGAACCAGGACAGTGAGGCACAATAGCTAGTACTTATCACTAAAAACTAGGCATTTTAAGTTAGTATTGCTAGATTAGTAGCACACATATGTCCTACACCCTCTGCCTTATTCTGTAAGGCAGAATATTGATCTAAGTAGCTATTAGAACCAGGCTCATTTCTAAAACAATGTCATCACTAAGTGAACATGAATTACCCAAAAAAGCCCAACTAAAACTGCCCAGAGAGTGGAGAGACAGCACTCTTCTGGAAATCTGAGTTTTCTGTTTTGACCTTAAACAAGTCTTCAGTACTTCTCCTTGCTGTCTTAACATACTGTGATATTTTCCCCCATGTTTTTGCAAAGCAAAATGCAAAAAGAATCTGGTGCAACTTTGCAAAGTTGCTGAAAACCTGCGACATTCATTAGCCGCACCCAAAACCCTAGACCATAACTTTGGAGAGTCGATCAAAGATACCTGTGGAAATCAGAGGAAATGTTTAGGTTTCAGCATCAGTTGAACCCTGTTATTCACTGAAATAAATGATGCCTTCACTGGTAGGAAACAGCTATGGATCACTTCTTTTGCTAGTGATACAATTTATTCTCATGACTTTTTTCAAATCTTTCCCTTTAAATTAATGGGTACTATACGACAGATTTTAAGTCTACCATAAATGAAAAGCCTTAAAGGTGATAGCCAGAGTTCACACATGGCATTTATTAAGTTATAGGTGCCACCTTTGGCATCTCCGTTAGTCTTTCAATGTTCTGGTTTTTAGCACAACTGGAAAAACAACTTTCTGTTAAAGGAGGAAGTTCCCAGGAAACCAGATACATAAGGCTTGTAATACTGATATGCAGCTGACGAAGCTTTTTTCTTTCTTACAAAAGATACAGAATGCCGCTGTCTCTGCATTTGGTGGAGTTGGTACAAGAGCAATATCCAAGTCCTGGCTCAGAGGAGATTCCAGAAAGGGATTGGAAAAAGCAACCTGATGATACTGGGGGATGTGGGAAGAGAGTAATGGGAAAATCAGCAAAGCACTTATGTGTTTCTTTGTTGAATACATCTCCGTGGTGGCTGTTTCAGTTAAGCAGGCTTTGAGGCTGTGAACAAGTTCCCTGTTTTTTATTGGGCAATAATTTCTCAGTATATGCTCAGACAGTGCTTTTTAATGCTTATTTCTGCCAGACATTGCCAAAGTGGCTTCCATCTCTGTAATTTTTATCTTTGTCACATTGAGAGTAAAGAGAGTACCCAGCAGCCCCAGCTCTGAAGCTGGGCTGAGGTAGAGTTCACAGACCACTTAGCAAATAGTGAGATTCATCAGGAGTTCAGCCTGCGCTCTGCGGTCAGCAGTGGCTGCAGGTTTGGTGTGCCGAGGGTGACAAAGCCCTCGGCTTATAGTGGTTTGCTGTTGGAGTGATGCTGTCGTGCTGAGGTCAGAAGTACAGCAGATAGGAAATAGGATATGAAGGTACAAAGATACAGGCATCACAGCAAGAACTTGCTTTTCCCAATGTGTGTTTGGTAGTTTTGGCTTGCAGGAACAGTTTGCCTTTCTGTCCAGCCACAAAATTCTGCCTCTTACAACCTGTCACAAGTGCAAACAAAAGTCTGTGCAACCATCTAGTTTCTTTCCTTGAATTTTATCCCAGGAGTTACCAGTTCTCACAGTTCTCTACTAGGGATTAAAAGCTTTTCCTCCTTCAAAAGAGCCTTTCATAAAACATTTTGAAAAATGTTCAGCAAACTTGTCCTTGAAAGTGATTTGGTAATCTTAACTTTTTGGAAGAAAAGCAAAGAATGTCCTGAAATAGTTTAAGTGGCATGAAATCATAGTAATCTAATCCCACTATAATACAATACTTAAAGGATAACCGTTCTTAAGAACATTTTCACAACCAACCAACCTCATCTTAAGTACTATAATCACAAAGATAGGATTACTGCAATTCTACTTCAAAATCTAGAGCACCGCCTAAACTGACAAGCAATATTTGTCTTCTCTGGCCCTTATTTGGACAAAGGGATGGCTCTGAAAGTGTCAATTCTCCTTTCTTTTAACTCACAAAACATGGTAGGCCATTATTGTCTTTTCTTTTTTAAACCAGCCATCTGAAATGTTTTCCTTCCATACTTCAGGATTAATTATTCCATTCCATTTATTCCGCTTCATTCACATGGCAGTACTAGAGTCCTTCCAGGTACTGTTGGGATGCAAGCATCCACGTAGCTCCAGATGCTTTACAGACATGTATAAACTCATTTTCAGGGTTAAGTACTGCTGAGCTTGAATTATTTCATACCTACACAGGTGTGCAGTAGCTTAAGCACCTCAGGTAGTTCTCCCATGCTGTTTGTCAGTGCTTTGACTGGCCTGTGATGTTTGACTATACTGCTTTAGCAAACAGGACTTGAACAGGCGCCCAAAATTCCTTGAAACCAAAACAGCATTAGACTTCCTAATTAGGGACACCCAAGTGAACCTGGCTTTTAATACTTCAGCATCACGAGTGTGTTTGCCACCACTTCTACTTAACTGCTTCAACAAGCAAGTGAGTCTTCGTTCTGTGGTTAAGTTCTGGAGTGTTGACAAGGTCATTATGTGAAAAGCAAATAACAAAGTTTATCATCTCCTGCAGTAGAGTCGTAAGCTACTGTCTATGTATGTGCCTGTCAGAAGGAGCTCAAAGTTATTTATGCTGCTATAAAAACTTGTCAAGTATAAACTTTCTCTCACATGTGCTGTACATGCACATACAAGTTCCAGTGATCTATGCATTTAAGAACTAAGAGTCTTAATAGACAAAAAACATTCTCAAAACACTCTCCAGAATTCATCTTCACTCATTCCACCATCATCAAAGAAATTTAGCAGAGGGTCTGAGTTGCAGAGCCAGCCCTTACTGCAGGAGAACAGAGGCAGAAGAAAATCTCAGGTTTCTGCATGATGCCAGGCAAGCACCCCCAGACTTCTTACTGTCCTATACAAGCACATGCTTTACTCTATCATCAAGTCCATTATCAGTCCAATGTAACTCATTTATATGTTTTCACAAGGCCTGGAATCAAAGCTTAAACTAAATTAATGCTATCTGCCTTGTGTGTTCCTCCCTCACTCCCATTAGCAGTTCAACCAAAGAACAACTGCAAGAAACAAAAGAAGATGTTTACGCAGCTGATGCTCCTCTCTAAAAAGGACTGCAGCCACACTGCTTTGAAATCTTCCTCTGTTAAACAGATATAATGCCCTTGCTTTCTAAAAAGAGAATCAGTGCAAAATCAGGGAGTACAGCTGGGGAAGGCACCAGTACAAAAAAAAAATCCAGCACTGGTAAAGAGATTGGGCTGTCTGCGAAGAACCCGTAACATTTTAACTGTAGGAAATTTAACTTCATTCCATCCTGTCAGAGATTCAAGCTTCATGTATTCAAGACTGAAATAATTTTTAAATGCTTAAAGTCTGCAACAAAACTAGGTTTCAAAAGATGAGGATCTCAGAAGATTTCTAGTAATGTTCGTGTATCCATTACTTCCCATGTGCATCCACAGAGATTAGATGCTAATTACTGTAAGCTAATAGGCTCCTTGTGGTTAAAGGTCTTCTCCGTAGTGCTTTTACTGACACTGCAGAATCTTACTTCCCTTTCAAATATGACTGATGCAAACAGCTCAGTGTAAGAGCAATTCTTGAACTACATGAGTAGTGAAGACTTTTATTCTGGATTTTGAAATACACATATAATTAAAACTTTTTTTTTTTTTCCCTTTCTCTTTGAAGTAAAATATGACCTTAACAACCCTGCAAAACATGGAAAGCTGGATTTCCTCAACAACCTTGCAACTGGACTAGTATTCATTATAGTAGTTGTGAATATTTTTATCACTGCCTTCGGAGTGCAGAAGCCAGTTGCTGAGCCAGCATCGAGACAGTAAGTACAAGGTGAGTGTGATCTCTCTGCACCATAAGGTAGTAGGGCATACATACAAGAATGCAGTGCACGCTAGGGCATAGCTTTAAAAATAGCCATGAGCCAGTTCTAGCCTTTGCAGGTAAATGAGTTTACTTCAGACTACTGCAAAAGCAGAAGCTACTAGGAACTGCTAAGTTATTACAGCGTAAATGTAGACCTCAAAAGTTGATGGCAGCGTCTTGCTTTGTCAGGGACCCCTTGCATGTGTCATGCATAGGAAGTGTAAAGATTGTCCTTCTGGCTTAGCCACTCCATTTCCTCATTGCTGACTAAGCCAAGATAGGAAATAATATTGTTTTGCTTCCTCCAAATGCCTCTTCTTTTTTTAAGAAAAGTTTGCAGTATACTGCATTTAGTGTGTTATGAACACTGAAGACTTAATCTTTATCCAAGTAACTAGGGCTATTAAATCCAACATATAATACTACACATCATTGGAGCCCTTCAGTTCTTATACAGATAGTGTGGCTTTTCTGTCCTCCCAAGCCGCAGGGCTTTTGCTCTGTGGGAGACTCGGCCTGCAGAGATGTGCACTATCACTTTACTTGATACGTGCAGTCATTTAGAACAGTATTGTTTGCTCTACCTGCATTTTAGAGTTTGTTATGTACTTGTACAGAAGGATAAATATAGGAATTGTGGGAATCAAAATGGGTATCTTCCTAGCATCATAGCTATGATGAACAATTTGGGAGGAGATAAACCTAAATTGTAGGCTTCTAGCCCAAGAAGCACTACAGTCCAACATCTGCCTTTAAAATAGCACTGCTAAGTCTGTGTGTGCCAACATTGCTCTGGCTCTTTATCTTCCAAATCTCAAATCATGTTCAGAAGACCTGCTGAAGAAGGAATTACTTGACTTTCCTGGTAACCCACTGTACACTGGCTGCTCTGCAGACATCCCATACATGTAACACTATCTGTTTGAGTTTGAGGTCTAGATGGAACATTTTTTCCATGAAAAAGAAGATACAAGGCCTTTAAACCCCTAATCTGAAGATGAATGGCACAACAGAAATCTGTAACAAGAATGGAAACCAGACCAAAATCTATCAGGACTCTAAACAGCATGGGGAGAAATGAGTGCAACAAATTACTAGGAAGACGAAGAATGAAATTAATTTATTTCGGGGCATGGGTGGAATCGTCTGCTTTAACCAAAACCTGTGAAATTCTGACAGTGAAACAAGATAGTTTTATTGTATTTTCTGGCCATAGTGTCTACAAATAAACTCATAAATATTTAATTTTAGCAGCAAAGAGCACATAGATTATCTGAGATATTATCAGAATTATAGGTAGAACGTCCATCTCAGCAGTACGTGTTAAAACAATACTGAAACACTAACCACAAAATGGCACTGGCAAAGCCAAGAGAACTGAATGAAGGATTATTTGAATTTTAGCTTCCTTTACAGGAAAAAACATGCACAATAGCCAAGAACAGAGGCAGAGACAAGAATCTTAAATACGTATCAAGAAATTCAAAGAATAGACAAGGTGGCATACCAGAATCCCAGCCGTGCCTCTCTTTGATACAGTGAAAGAAAAACTTAAGAGGGAAGAGAGGAGAAGCAGTTTTAGCTTATCACACTGATGTGTGCTGAGTAGCGAGGAAGATGAATTGACAATCCAGTCCCAGGCCAGTGGATTATTAGTGCCCTAATATAATGGTATATTGAGAAGTCAGCTAATAGCCAGCAGATAGGTATCACACACCTTGCCTTACCAGGGTACGGGATGGCTGAGCTCACCCACATTTCATCTACCATTTCTCTACTAGTACCACGTTCTCTGATGAGGTGCCTTACTGATTCTTCCCAGTACCAGTGCCAGCTCTGCTCCCTTTTCGATCTCTCGCTGGCCTTTAGGAGATGCTGCTTCTGCAGTGTTTCCTAAACACGACTGCTGTATTTCTCTACAGCAGAACTCAATACTGAAGTGCTTTGAAGAATGCTGCAGCTGTTAGAGAGTTTGCAGGACATCTGTTTTGTGTGTTACAAGCCAATTCAGCCCTGGGCAGCACTGAATGTGCCAGGCTGGCTTCTGAACATTGCTATGCATTAGCTCTTTAAAAGCGTAAAGTGCATCCCTCTGCAAATTTCTCCCACCTATCCATGGACTTTGTCTCCTTTCCCCTTCCTTCACACACATATGTGGTTAACCACCATCAGTGGTTTTGTGCAATGTCTTACTGCTTAGCTGGCACCATCTGGCAAGAAGGGGCTCTTCACAGTGTTTGTGTCGGAGTTTCTCCTCTACGGTTCCTTCTGCTCTCCATAAACTGTCAACCCAAAGGGTTTTGTGGCTTAATTATGACTAGGATTGTGGAATCATAGAATCATAGAATCATAGAATCATAGAATCATTAAGGTTGGAAAAGACCTCTAAGGTCATCGAGTCCAACCGTCAACCCAACACCCCCATGCCCACTAAACCATGTCCCTAAGCACCTCATCTATACGTCTTTTAAATACCTCCAGGGATGGTGATTCCACCACTTCCCTGGGCAGCCTGTTCCAAGGCCTGACCACTCTTTCAGTAAAGAATTTTTTCCTAACGTCCAACCTAAACCTCCCCTGGCGCAACTTGAGGCCATTTCCTCTCGTCCTATCGCTGGTTACTTGGGAGAAGAGACCAACCCCCACCTCACTACAACCTCCCTTCAGGTAGTTGTAGAGCGCGAATCTTTAGTTAGAAAGCTAGGTCTTAAGTGAGAAGCATGTAACTTGTGTGAGGTCATGGTGAGAGCATGAAGCACAATTCTGCCTAGTGGATGGTACTAGCTCATACAGCTGTATGTCATATATCGCATATAGCTATGCAGAGCCAGAGTATTTGTTCAAATACATAAACGTGATTGGTATCTACGCTGAAATTGGTTTAATAAACTTGCAATGCCTCAATAAAGGAGAAACAGTAGCTGTTTTATGTAACCTCAGGTAGAGGCAAGACCAAAGGCTGTTAAAGCAAGTTTACATGTGTACAAAAACAGCAGCTGTGTGATCCTGCCTTTATGCTTCTCCCACATGCAGTTTCTCAATATAATGGTCAAACGCCTGGGACCTGTGTTTTTTTGCTCCACATTTGTTAAATGTGGAAGTTCTTCATTGCTTTGGAACACTACATCTGTTGTTTGCTTGTTTGTAGATATTGCCCTTCCTAAAAATACCTGGTCATCTGAATGTAACTTGAAAAATAAGTCTTTTTCAGTCCGCTGCCACAGTATCCTCAAAGCCTGGAGAGAAGTGAGTGGCCACCATTTTCTGGCTTTACCTTCACTATTATGCACACTTTTCCAAAGAAAACTTAATTCGCCCTTCAAGGCAAATTTCTCATTTACTATAATTCCTGTATCGCTAACATCTCAATATCTTTGTTTTCTATTTCAGAGACCTGAAGCATTCATTCTTCCGTAGATGCCGTTTGCACTTGAGCCAGTTACATTTGGACACAGTGAGGGAAAAAAAGTAATCTCAAGAAGCTGGACGTATCAAGCAGCTTTCTTAAGTTTCCAACAACCAACACATTTGTGCACCTAAAATTTTCCGACATGTTAATATTTAAACTGTTCGGCATCTAAGGAAAGGCTGATTTTGACCCAAGGACATTGTTTTTCTGGAATATTGGCATTTCAATTTCTGTAGAAACTAATTGTTTTTTAGAGAAGTGGCATAAGCTCATCAAACAAGGTAATATCAACTGGTGGCACATCACAGGGCTTCCCATTTTCCATGCCTTTTGTTTTTGTGGCTATTTGTCATTTCCAGCATGGTAAGAAATGGGAGGCCTTCAGTTCTGGCATGGTCACATTGTCCTTTATTTCACTCGCTTGGCACCAAACCTACGTACTCCATAGCACAGCAGTGGTCATCCTTTGCAGTGTGCAAAGGCAGCTGTGCCTTGTTTTCTTTTTCTCCACGCTAGCTAAAAAAAGATGAGACAAACAGAAACAGTAGGCTATCTTTTCTCCAGTTTTGCTCACAGGTAGTCATTTGTCCTGTTTCTTCACCTCTGGACCACACTTAAAATTTCCTTCTCCTTTGTGCACAGACACAAATAACCTAATTGCTAATAGTTTCTTACTGTTAACCGCTATACTCCATATTCTGTGCATTATATATATTTCTGACAACCCTGTTAGAAGTACTACCTTTTCTAGGCCCAGCTGGAAAACTAGAGGATACAGGGTGAACTTTACATGCTAAACTGATACTGAGCACCTGTCAGCAATTCAAGTAGCAAACTGAAAGAAGTTTATCCCTCTATAACTTATTTTTCCCTCTTCTTTTCCCAAGGTTGATTGCTGCAGTTGCGTTACTCTTATGGCTAAAAGCATCACTAATTTTAATTTTTATTTTTAAGTATATATAGAGATATAAATATCTTCTAGATTCTTACCTGCTGGCTCAGGGACTTACACTTTTTCTAAATACACTATTGCTAGTAATGCTGCAGGTTATAAACATTTCTACAACAAAAACATTTCAGTCTTTTTATTTCCAAAGTATCACATCTGCAATCAGAAAAATCCCAGTTTTCTAGTGTGCTTACTTGTAGATGTAGATTTGTACTAATACATTTCCTTACCGTTCATTTTAAATGCTCTATTGCACATATTAATAGAAGTTTAACTTCCATGTCTCATCTCATTTACAATTTTTATTGATCATATTTCTCTTTAGTTATGTCTCAAGGCCCATTGATGTACCATCTTCCTTACGTGTTCTGTAAGGTTTGCTAAGAGAAAACAAATCAGAAACTTGTGTGATTAGTAATGGAATATACATTCTTTTTTATTTTTTAATTCGTCTTTTGTTGCTTCATTTCCAACTTAACACATATTTAACCAGTGCATGTTGTACTAATTTAAACATAGCTCAGAACAAGTTCTGTGTGAGGTACTCAGGACAATTTTCCTTATTTATTTTCTACAAACCAGCGAACTGTTGAAGGACTATTCCTACATACTTGTGCTATCGCAGTTTCGATGCTGTACTGTAGTGAATTGACTGGCCAAATAGCTGAAAACCTTAAAAAACTTTCTTTTGGAGAAAATAGGTGACTGTAGGCAGAGCCCTTCCAAGCATGAAATTTATCTGTGGCTCAACATCAGGCAGTAATTTTGATAAGATTCTTGAAAGGACCACCTTTGTCACCTTTCACCTTTTTACTTACTGGAGTATTTGCCCGTCTGTGCATCTGATTCAGTCTGGAGAGGCTCTCTGAAGGCATAGAATCATAGAATCGCTAAGGTTGGAAACGCCCTCTAAGGTCATCGAGTCCAACCGTCAACCCACCCCCCCCATGCCCACTAAACCATGTCCCCAAGCGCCTCATCTACACGTCTTTTAAATCCCTCCAGGGACGGTGACTCCACCACTGCCCTGGGCAGCCTCTCTTCTGTACAGGAAACTCTGTACCCAGCTAGATGTCTTGAAGTAGTTGCTTTGTGTTGTCCTAAATACATAACCCATCCAAAAGATAATTACTTCCAACTTCGGTATGAATATTACATATTTTTCGTTGCCAGGTTTGTACCTTTCTAGTTTTTTAAGCAAGACATAAAAATAGGAAGAGATGTGTTTGTAGCACTTAGCTAATCCTCTCACTTTTTGACTTATCCTTACTACCCTAAAGACAAATGCAGGCTCTACTGATGTTTACCGTATTTATACTTGGGGGTGATTTGGCCCAATTTTGAATGTATCTTTCCATTCTTGTGCTCCTAACTGCCACAGCCCTCTTAAGAGCATGATTGTGTTTGTCTTGCACTGAAACACTTGAAAGCAGTCAGAGGAGGTTGCAGTATAGACATAACAGGTCTTTTCCCATTTTATTCCCCTCATTATTGGACCATAATTTTCCAGGTTGCTCAAGCAAACTAGCTGTTACAGTAGTTTCACCTGAAAAATATAATAACTGTCCTTATAGCATCTTCACTGCTAAGCTGTTGTCCAACAGAAACTACCAAGGCTTGCATATCCCATCTCCCAGCGGCTTGTGGAACTAACTGGATCCAAGCAGTCGGGTAGGGAACACTCACCAGGCAATGACTTGTCAACTATAGATTCCAATGGACTTTGCAAGACACAGGTTTTGGGACATACAGGAGGGAAAGAAAAAATACATCAAGCTTGATCACGTTGTTGGGTGCCAAGAGCTGGATGTGTAGATCTGCATTAGGGGGTAGGTGTCTGTTCACTTCAAGTCTGCCAGAGCCAGGCTCAGAACAACAACTGAACACCCCCGTGAATCCTTCTGCCTCCTGAGCTCCTGAAAGTGTGAGTGAAGCATCACAGCAGAGATACCTGCAACTTCAGAGATCTTGGTCTCTTCTTTTGGTTCTAGACACACAAAAACCTGATCTGAAAGCCATGCATCTGACTGCAAGACTGTACTGGGCATCAGCAGCATTCAACTTGCAACTGGATGTCTTTTTTAAAATAAAAAAGATGCTGGTTTATTACCATGTCTTTTATTGCGATTAAATAAGATTTGCAAAACATCCTTAGACATGCAATCTGTGTTTTAAGTCTCTGAAGCCTTCAGACATCATGTATTTTTTAGCAGAGAAAAGCATCTGCAAGTTGGTTTCAAGTATAAATAATTTAATCACATGATTATTATTCTTTTAAATCAGGTGCTTATTTAAAATCCTTGTGAATATCTCCTAGGGGCGGCAAACAAATGCATTGGTTTAAATGGTTCTTTGGTTCGCTGTGCTTCTCCAGAGCTCTTGGTTGTAGGCAAACATTTCGCTTAAAAAGAGGTCATCAATAATGAAGCGAGCTGAATTTTTACAGGCTGTCTCGGGAAACGGTTCATGCCAGGTCATCCGTTTACTTCTGTTTCATAAGCTGCTGAGCAGAGTAAGAATTACACATGCTGCTCTGGTCGTTCTCATTAGTCCCTTCAGCATCTAGGACTGCCTGGGTTGAAATTTTCAGCGTAGCTGTACTTAACTGAAGCAGGTGACAACAACTGTATTTACAGGAACCGACTTTCAAGTATTTGTCTTCTAAACCAGGTCACTGCTGAAGCTTATTCTGCAGCTGAGTGTTACATAAAATGGGCTGAACTAGAAAGCACAATCCTGGTTACCGTTTTCCTCTCAACTATCATTTGGAAGGTTTTGGTCACTCGTTTTAATTTATTCTAACAAATCCTGTATCCTGTTTTCTGCCGTGACTTCCCGCAAGTCTCAGTGAGCCCTGCCAACCCTGCTTTGGGGTAGGTACTGGTTGACTGGGGGGGCACGCTGCCCTGTCCCAGAGGTACCGGGACATCTCTGCACTCATCTTGGTCCAGGCACGGGCTTGTTACTATGTGTTACCCTAAAAGCTTGGATGCTCTTTTATTGTTAACAGCTGGAAGAAACGTGATAATCTTGATAATTCAAATATTTACAAAAGAGTTATCAGCAACAAGTGACAGAATCCAAACGCTAAGCTCTACTTATTTTCTAGCTTACCAAAGGTGTTGCTATTATAAGTTTTATCTGATTCAGGAAATGCTATGTGTGGTACCAATTTATGCACCACTTTACAGTTTGTTTTCAAAAAAAACCCAAAAA
This sequence comes from Pelecanoides urinatrix, assembly GCA_013400755.1. Lineage (NCBI taxonomy): Eukaryota > Metazoa > Chordata > Aves > Procellariiformes > Procellariidae > Pelecanoides > Pelecanoides urinatrix. The sequence continues at coordinate 237,396 of VZTQ01001698.1, forward strand.
AACAATGTCAAAAGCTGGTCCTTGTTCTACAATATAATTTTGTCAAACCACAGAACAGGCTCTACTGAAAGTGTATTTACTTACTGCAGAGCAGTGGCAACTCTTAGAAAAAAACTGATAATGTATTTTCATACGTATAACTCGTATCTTTGATAACCTGCACATTTAAACACACCACTCCTTGAAAATAAATCATAAAATCTCCCATAAGGCTGGAGGCAGCATAGGGCACATAGAAGCACTGAGACTGAAAAGAAGCAGGCTCTCCTTCTCCTTAGTTGTTTGCATACAAGAAAAAGCCACATTGCTTCTAAATGACAGTGTTTTGCTTTTAAAGAAATGATTTGCAGGTTAAATACATAAACAGAATATCCAAATGTGAGAGGTGGAGCCTCCCATCTTTGCATGGCCATCCCCACAAACCCTACACTTCCATTAAGAAATTAAAAAGTAATAAACCAAGAGCTTCTGAATACTCCCAGCAGTTTTGCTACGCTGTCTGTAGGGAAGTGCTCTAGCCGAGCAGAAGCAGTCCTGTAGAGTTCTTAACCCATTCGGTGTTATCGCTATTCAACCACCATCCAGGAAAGGATATTGCAGAAGAATAGCGTAGATACCACATTTCCCTTAGAGTAAGTCCGGAAACAACTGGTACCCCAGATACCACCAGATGTATTTGTAATATATTTGTAAATTACGCCATCATTAGTAGGAACGATCATGGCTAACATCACTTAAATATACACAAATTTAATGACCTTAAAGTGAAGTTCATGCATTGTAAAGACCACAACACCAGAATGTTCAGATTTTGCCCCAAGAAACCACCCCAGAAGACAATATGTATCTTGCAAGAAACCATGATGGGAAATGAGGTGATGTTCTCCTTTATGAAATAACATTTCGTCACATCATTTTGATTTTAGAAGCTTTCGCATACAACAGCGCAACGCACCATGGTCAAAAGTCTTGAAAAGTAGGCAAACTCCATCTCAGGACTTCTGCTAAGCTCGAGCTAACTACCCACTTGGAGGCATGCAAAAGAGAAGAAAGTTTGCTGTCTCCCAAATTCCCACTGCCTTTATCTGGAAAGCTACATGTCTGAGGAGCAGGCTCTCTTTCTCCCCTGGAAAAAGGAGAGGTCGCAGCTTTACAGCTGAAATATATAAGGAGCAGGAGAGGAGCCAACCTCAGCTCCTTAAAGGCAGGACCCCATTCACCCTTGTGTCACGTAGGGCTCTTGCTGCAGCCCTTTAATATTCGCAGGTGACCAACATGGCTGGACCAGAGTCAAAAGCTAAGACAAGACGTTACTAGAGCAAGAAATAAAATAAATGAGAGAAAGCATTTGAGGAAGAGATAAATGACTGCATGGCGGTTAACTGCTCTTCAAGCAGACTTTGCATCGGAGGCTGGATTAAGTCCAGTGATGTGTCAGCTGTACCCGCAGTTTTACCCCTACCCCGCCATCATTTATTCACATCCTGACGTCTGAGCCCGTTCAAGAGCAGTGGGGTGGCGGGGGCAGGAGCGCGGGCAGAGCCAGTGAAAGGCTCGCACCGCTGGCTGCGGCTCTCGGCTCTCCCGGGGAGCGAGCCCTGGCGTGGCGGGCACCTACGCAGCACAAAGGCTTGTGGGGTGTGATTGCAGAGACCCTCACATATACGTGCACAGAATCCTTTATTGTTACAATACTGGAGAAAATACCCTTTATCATAACAGGGCAGGCCCACTGTCTCTTTCTCCTTTGCTGCTCGCTCTCGTCACCCGAATCATCTCCCTTGTATGCTGAGGAAACCAGTCTCTCTTCCTTCCAGCAACCATCACCTCGCTGCTCACAACTCCCTTCACCTGCTTCAGCTCCTGAATCAGCGGGTGCCCATTAGGCCACCTCTTCTGCTTCATTCAGTTCTTCTTTGGCTTCCACATCTGCCACCTCAGGGGGACTGCAAGCAGCATCTCTCCCTGAGAGCTTTTTCATTTTTGTTTAGTTTCCTTACAGAGGAGACAACTAAGCCAGCGTTCAGGTCTTATCTCTGACATATGTGCACCTCTGCTAGTTCTCAGCGCACGGGACGAAGTCCTGTCTTGTCTTGGCCGAAACTCCCGATTCCGCAATTCTTATTCACAAAGGCTGACATGAAAAAATGTGGTGTTTAAATGCTGCTTCTTCTGCAAGGAGGAATTTCACCTTTTCACACCGATTGACTTCTTTACTCTGTGTTAAATGCACACGCTCAGCCTCGGCCCCACTTTTCTGGTGGCCCTTGGCTGTGACTTTGGGAGCATTACCTGCATGTCATTGCTGGATACGTTGTGATAAATAGCGGAAGACACAGAATATAATCTTTTCAAGAATAGTATTTAACCAATTATTATCCACCCTCCTAACAGGGTGGTGACAAAAAATTACCTTCCCTGCTCTTGGGTGCAATGGATTATTTTGAACTCCCTTTCCTCCTTCTCCACAGTTTACTGAAGTGAGGATCTGTTCTCATGGTGAGTTCCCCCCCTTGGATTATTTCATAATGAGAACTATTTAATAACCTGGCTGCCTTCCCAAGGAGAGTGTCACAGCTCCCCAGCTGGGAACAGACACTTTCCAATGCCTGCTCATCAGGCAAGTTGGGCTTTGTCAGAAATGGAGACGGCAGAAACTCTGGTTACTTTTTCTTCCAGCCTCCTTCACGACACTTTCCCCTCCTCCTCCTCTGTTTTCCAATCTTCCAGCTCAGAGGCAGCTCCAATCCCCTTTTTATGGTACAAGTTTTAATTAGTTGGGAGGTGAGTGGTAAATCTGGTGCTATGGTATGGACTGCCACACCAGGACTCCCGAAACATTGCCAACCATTTTCACCAGTGCCAAAAATATTTGAGAATAAATAGGTTTCGTAACCACCCAATGTTACCCCAGTTTTTTGGCATCAAGGATGAAAATAATTTAAAGCGTTGGAAAGGCCTTATGTTTCGTATTTGTGTTGCACTTGTGAAAGCTATGGAGGGAGACGTGGCTTTACCCTGAAATAGGAGTTCTTTTTTTCTGCGTCAGAAAATATGATTCATCAGGCATGCTAGAGCGTTCAGGAAAGAAACGACTGTATTTCCCCCAGGGCATCTCCATCACTTGTGGAGATTCAAATTCTAGCAATGTGACTTAACAAAATCAAGCTGTATGAAGTGCAGTAGATGGGGCAGCGTGAGAGCAAGCCGCGATGGGCCTGTGTGGGTCAGTGTTCTCCTTCACACTCTGTAAAAGCTCTTTTTCCTCCATGCTGTGGTGGTGCATTTCCCCTGCCTGGTCTCTATGATCTTAGAACTCCCGTTAAACTTGGCCTTTGTGTGATGAGTTGGGCCGTGAAGTGTCCCTTGGCTGTACCAAGAACTCTTGCATGGCTGCGGTGGGGGAACGGCACTGACCGTACCAGGAGCTCCTGCTGCCTGGCCAAGGTGGGGAATAATTTGTCATCCCCTGACACCCTCGTCTGAGTCGTAACTCGAGTGGAACGGCACCGTTGTTACTGGAATCTCCAGAATTTTAGTAACTACCACCGTGGACTGTGGCCAGGACGGAAGTTTACAGACGGCTAAAGCCAACCATCTTGCGACCCTACGAACAGCCGGTCCTCAGTGAGGCCCTTCGAGCTCTCCGGGGCCGCAGCGGGCTGCGCCCAGCATCCCCCTCTGAGTGGGAGCCTCTCGGAGCTCACAAACCCTAGAGCCTGCGATATTTGGAGCACCGTCACCGACTGCCACGGGACCTGGGCTGAAACACTCCTCGAGGCTCAACCCCTCGCCCTCTGAGAAATGCCGAGACACTTGACGTGAATATTTCACCGGACTCGAGGGGCATTTTCAACAGGTTCAACAGGTTTTCAACCTTTGTATATTTGTCTGTCTTTGAGTCTGTGCGTGTGTGTGTGAATTGATGGAGGTACCCGAGAGCAAGTATAGGATGAATATTACCGCCTCGAATCTGTAATTAAGTCACCGTCATGATTGTAGTAGACTCTACTAACTCACTTTGTAAATGTTAAATCAGTCAATGATTAAGTGCTGCTAAAATCTTGTGATTCACCTTAAAACTGTGAATGAACCTTAGACTGCTGCTAGACACATCTAATCCCTTAGACATAAACCGTTGACCAAGTCTGGGACTGGGAGTGGATCCTAAGCTCCATCAGGAGTTTAGAAAGCAAGGGGGTCTTCTCTGAACCTCATGACTCAGGAGGTTGAGTCTCCCCTTTTGTGACTTTGGTCTCTGTATAGATCATTCTAGCTCAATTCTGACTCGATTTTCCCTTTGTCTGTTTCATCCACGTAGTAAATGATAGAGTGAAGCTTGACACCGAACTCTCTTAAGTCACACTTTTATAAATTTCTGTTAAAATCACGTTTTGCTAATGCCTTTGACGGTGATTCTTTAAGCGGCCCTAAACCACTCATTCATGACATATGCTGATAAAAAACAGGTTTGAAAGCCCCACGTCCCACAGCTGCGCTGGAAGGTCTCATCACAATATCTTGAAGGGACCAGGTTATCAAATAGAGATGCTGGCATCTTTAAACCTGATGTCACTGTTACTATTTTGTTTAATTTGCGTGTCCCCTTCACTTGCAGAGACAGGATGTGATGGAATAATGACTCGTCTTGTTCATGTTTCCAGAGTCAGGACCAGCCTAGACCCATCCAGGGCTGAATTTCATCCAGCTCTGAATGAGGAATTTCCTTCCTGCTTGTTTTCTTAATGACTCCGTGCTAGTCAAGACAAGTTTCACCTGTACCCCGCAGTGCTCCCTGCCTGGGAATACCTTGAAAGATGCCTTTGCAACTTTTCCATGGAAAACTGCTGTCTAAATTATTATTATTAATAATAGTTATTATTTTCTGCTATCATTTTACCTGTTATACCTGGACTTTGAATTTGGTTCCTACCTGCCGTAAACTATCTTCCTACCTCCTGGCAGGATGGAGTTCTTCCAGAGCAGCAGAAAGCAGCAGTGATAAATCAGGGTGACTCTGAGCCAGCTCCAAGAAGCACACGCGGGACCTCAGAGCGAAGGATGAGCCTCTTCTCACCTCCGCAGGCTCTAACTACACCTTGCTGCTTAACCGTAAAACAGCACAAACTAAAGCAAAGCATGGAGTGATGTATGATTTAAGGGTGGGAGAACAAGCTCCTGTACTTGCCTTATAAACCCTCCAGGTGAGAGATTCAGAAGCAGGTCCAGCCCCTTGCTCACAGCGATGGGACAAGAACGTCCCCTCTGCAGGATCCATGGGAACACAGCCAGCTTGTGTAAGGCGTGAGGCAGAGAGCAAAAGCTACCCGGAGCATATGAAGGTGCCCATTTGGACTCTATAACACACCTAGAAGCATCCAGCACAGCCTCTGACGGGTGCATAATTTTGCCTTTGAAAGTGGTGATGAATTCTGGGTTTTCCTCTCTCGGAAAAAGCGCGAGAGTAGAGCTATCGCCGCTCACTCCCGGCTCTTGCAGCAGGTGCCACCCCTTGTTTCCCCCGAGCAGCGGGTTACCGCACCCCACCGCAGCGGGGCCGGGCAGCTCCCCGCCCTCCTGCCCGCTGGTCTGGCAGCAGAGAGGGGCAGAAGTCACCAGCTCTGCCCAGCAGCAACCCTTCGGTTTCGACACCTGTGAATTTCAAAAATGTGTTGTCCTTCCAAGCGAGGACAAGCCCCAAGCTGGAACTGGTAGGATGGAGAGCGCAGATTTTTTTGCTTCTTCTCCCTCTCTGAAAATACGTGGAATCCACTTTGTGCTTGGGAACCTTCTTAACAAACCTTTATTGAAAGTGAAACACCCAGGCAAGTGGAAAGGTCACCCCAGGACACGGGAGGGGTGGGAGACGGACGGAGGGCTGAGCTCTCCCCGGGCAGCTGTGGGAGCAGGGTAACACGCCTCTTCCAAAGAGTTCCAGTGAGCTTCCCAGCCCCGGCTAGATTTGGAAATCTCAGTCTCAGTGGGTGGGGTTTTTTTCCTCCACAGAGAGATGAGAAGCGTAACGCAGCTGTCTGCAACCATTATGGATCAGGAATATTTAAGAGGCAGAGGCATCCTCTTTCCAACCTCTGCTAGGAAATTTTAAAATTAATTAGCCCAGTGCAGACAGCGGAAAATAATCTTAGACCTCTCCCTTTCTGTTAATGCAGGAGCTGTGGCATCCAGCAGGGAGGCAGCCGCAGAGACCAGGCAGCGCTGCCGTCCGAGGCTGTTGCCGGAGCCGGCGGTGCCGGCGGGTACGAGACAGCTGCTGGATGGCACAGAGCATCCTCTGGGCAGGGGCTGCGGGGCTTGGGCGCTGTGAAACCCCCCGGAGGAGCTAAAACCTGGGCTTAAAAGGAAAAAAAACCCACCCCAGCATGCTGAAATATTTTGCTACTGAAAAGAGAGGACTTGATGTAAGTCGTGCCGTGAGGACACATCTTGCCAGTTATTTATTTAGGCTTCAGGTGCCGTGGTGCTCCAGCTGCTGGCATCTGACTTCTCCTGTTACCAGCTCATGAAGCACAGACCGAGTCTGAAAGGTTTTTGCTTTACTAGGCACAATGTTATTAAAGATTTATCAACAGTAACATGGCAGAAAGCTTTTCCTTGCCACCACAGTGTATAGTGGCCTGTGCTCCAAAATAGAAAGGGTAGGGCAGGATCCACCTGAAATGCTCTTTTACGCCAAAACAGCTACATCGAATTAAACAGAGCTGCTGCGTACCCATCTCACCTCCAGCCACCAGTTTCTTTTGCATTTGGCATTAATAATGTCCCTATGAAGTAGACAAGTTGAAGCTGTAATGAAAGTTACTCCCTCCCCCAAATCCTACAGTTTCGTAGCTTAATTGAGCTGTTTTCTCGCTCACATCAAAACCTCGGTGATGTCCATGGAGAAAAGCTCTGTGCCGGTCCCTTCTCCTGGCACCAGGCACAAGAGCTCTGCTGCAGCGGCAGCGGGTCCGGGCACCACGTGCCTGCTCAGCACGGACACAAGTGTCTCCTCCCGGTAACAAAGCTGCTCCTCTCCCTCCTCCCCCCCACTAGGAAAGGGGGGAGAGACTCTCGTTCCAGCTCATCAGGCAGAGACCCTCCAAGGGAGGACAAAGGATCAAGAGGGTCTCTCTTGCTGATCAACAATTCTCTCAACACGAGATCACCCGTTGGCACTGACAACCCAGCTCCTGTTCAACAGTGTTTCACGGGCTATGGGAAGCGCCGAGGCCCCGGGGCTCCTCCTGGCCCCCCCGGCAAGCGTTGCAGCCGGGGATGCCATCCAGGCTGCGGGTCAGCGACTCCCCCTGAAGCTTCTGCTACAGCAACCCGTTGCTCTGGTAGGACCCTTAACGCTGCCCATAGCAGCACTGGGCCAGCAGATCCCCTTTCGAAGTTTACCCAAAAGAACAGGCCACTAACAAATTTGTCTGCATGTCTTCCTTACCTGAAGTCCCTTTTTGGGGGGTCAAAGTAACCCTTAAAATCAATCTTGTGTCCAAGTCACTTTACACCAAGAAGAGGTAGGCCTCCGCAGGTCTTGATGGGCATCGATTCACTGGACCACCAAAATGACACAAAGTTAAGGCTTAACCAAAAGACACCCAGTCTTTGCACCGATGTGTCCTGTTCAGCTTCGGATCACTAAACAAGCAGAAAAACTGCAAAGAATTTTGAAAGCATGTGAAAATGTTAAAAATCTTGCCACAAATACCCAAAACAAAAATTTAACCATCACAGCGCAGAGACGAGGAGGTAGTCAGTCAGCAGACAGCAGCCACGGGAGGGCAACATGTTGCGGGGCACTTCTGGAAGGAATTGCAAAGCATTAACTGCAAGAAAAACAGCAGCATTTTTTTCTCAGTACAGATTTTATTTCAATTTAATTGCCAGCTTCACCCCATTAAAAAAAAAATTCCATTAATTTCTACAGAATTCAAGAAGACTTACGTTAGGAGAAATGATTACAAACTACAGGACCTGTGAAGTGCAGCAAACTTTGCATTTTTTAGTGTAACGGCAACGCTGATTACACAGCTACAGCACGGCATCTCTGGAATAGCGCTTGTGCATACAGAACAGCAGTGAAAAGCATCCACAACTGCAAATTTTGACCAAATATGTTTTCAATTTATTACAGTATGAGAAAAAAAAATCACAAGTGAAAGAAACAAAAAGAGTAACTTTGGCTCGGCAGCTTTGGAAAGTCCAGCCAGCAGCTATGAAGTAGCCCACTATGTCCCAGAATGAGTCATCACTTTATTCCAGCGCTGGCTTGCAGGCACATCGCACTTCACCGACGGACTTTAAATAGCAGTCTGTCTTTAAATGGAATTGTGCAAATTCATTGTACGATCTGTCACTTTGTTTCCCTGCGCTCTCTGCGTGCAGATGGCCCCGTCATTCTGCCTTAACTCTTCGGATGGCTCGGGCCAGCTGCGGGCGCGCTCTGCTCAGGGGTTATCACACCGGCTAACTCCTGTCCTTGAATCTAGATAGCCCAACATCACCACCAAGGCACTCACAGGCAGTTCAGCTTTACTTTAAATCAAAAAGCCCATGCAGAAGAAAAAAAACAGGGAAGGAAGATGGTTTTTGGCTAGGTATCAGGAGTCCTCCAGGCTGGAGAGCGTGGAGCGCATCCCCCCTCGCTTCCCCTGGGATTCAGGCAGAAGTGGCGCAGCAGCGCGGGGGGACGGGGGCTGCAGCGAGGCACCCGCTGCGGAGCACAGCCCAGGCTGGCGGGGGACGCCCTGCACGCTCCAGCCTCCAGAGACCACAGCCTCCCCTCGCTCTCCTTCCCGTGCCCAGCCCGCCAGCAGAGCATCGCGCAGGCAGTGGCTCTTTGGCTCCTCAGCCCGTAGTGCTGCTGATGCTGTAGGGAAAAGCAAACATCTGACTTCTTCCACCAGAGCTGCACAAGGTGAGAGAGGGTGTGTTGAAAACATGGCTGCTTTTTATTAGCCACTGTGTATTTACTGTCTGCAGCACTAGAACCATGGTGTTCACAAGAATGGCCTCTATCCTCTCCACATGTAACCACCTACTGAATTTTACACAGCCAAGACAACTTCCCTGCACCTGAAGTAAAGCACATCCCTAAATACCAGCAGTTTCAGCAGCAAACACCAAGCTATTCTTGACTTGACAGGGAAGCTGGAATTCTGCAGCTAGACAGGCTGATCCAAGACCCTACTTGATTTGTTTCCAAGTAAGTAACACTGCTTGCCCAGAAGGACCTGACTCCCACGCAGGTACATACGGGCTTCCTCCAGGAACTGCAGGTGGAATTACCACTTCATCTGCTGTCTGCATGTGCCGCATAGATGCATTTGCAGAGAAGTGATTTAAACCTCAGTATTTGCTCCTGAAAAAAAAATCTTCCAAGAAAAAGAATGTCTCCCAACATATGCACATACCAAGCTAGCCTTACTTTTACTTTTTAAATTAAAAACTAGCACTAATAAAGGAACAGATTATTTTCCATTCTTTGCTGTCAGGTCCTTTAACGAACAACACCAGGATGAACCAAGACTCATTTTTCCTCTCTCCTCCCAGCCCTGACCCTGGGGATAGCTCATCCAGGATTTTTTTTTCCCCCTGAGAGGCATCCTCAAGCAACCTTGGAAGGGGGAGAAATACAGCCATAGCCTTCAGTAAACTTTCCTATTCCATGTGGTTTTCAAGGCTCAAGAAATCCACTCGGTTTAAGGAACTGGGAGGACCATATCCTGCTGCACCAGTGTGCTGCTGGGACAGTTCTATCGACCCGAGAGGGCTCCTGGCACTGCAAGGCATCCTTGAACCAGTAAGTATAGCAGAATCTCACCTTCAGATGAAATAAGGCACCGGTAACTTCTGTAGGTTTCAGTAACTGCTCACAACAATTTGCAACTCATTATTCAAAAGGTAACACGGTGGATAAGCTAAACAGACTGACTCTGCCTAGCAGCAATAAGGCCTCTGTTTCTGCTTTAAAATGAGATGTGACTATTGCGATTACTGTGAATAATGTTTTTTTGTGTAGAATGGAATACCGTTCCTCTAATGAGGTTTCAAAGTTGGCTTCAAGGCAAAGATTTAAAACCCCTTTAGATTTCAGAGGTATTTTTTCTAACCCCTTAAAAAGGGGCTGCTATAGGACGTAAGCAGTAGTGGGGAAGGAACATTTCATTTCAAACGTTATAAATTAGAGCTGGTTTGCTGGAGGAAAAACTCAACCTGTTGTCACCTTAAACACAAGGCAAGGCAGAGAGAAAACAACAGAATATAATTAAAGCACTTCCCAAGATGGAAGGCAGCGCAACAGCAGATCGCTGTGTAACAAGGACAGCAGAGCCTCGCGGTTAGCCGATTCTGTAGGAAACGCGCTCAGCTCCGTCACCGTTTTCTCCCTAAGTAGAGTCCCTGTGGAGATTAGATCGAAGAGACGCAAAAGCTGGTGGGGTGGAGGCAGGGGAAAAGAAGTCTAAATAAACTGCTCTGCTGCGTCTTATTTTGTTCGCATGGCATTTGTCTCATTCCACGTTTTACAGTGCAGCCATCAGGCTATTAAGTGTTTATAACACCCCTTGGTCCCCTGCTGATCTTGGGGTACGTCTGTCTGTCTACGCAGAAGACTCTTCTGTTGAGTTACACAGTTACACCGGGGAGCCGTTAGGGAAACGCCAGCTCCGCAGTCAAAGGAGCGTCCGCAGCTGTGCAGAAACAGCCAAGCCAGCTTTAACGTGGCTGGTGGAGGCACCGTTAGCAGTGTAAACCCAGCAACCTTCCCAGAATCGGAATAAATACTGAACCAAATAGCTTGTGCTGACTTACAGTGTGGTTGTAGTGTTATCCCTGCAGCCCGTTCGATTTCACTTGGGTGTTTCGAGATGAGCTGCACTCACAGCGGCGATGACCACGAAGACGTGCCGTCTGTTCTCGAGATTTGACCTAACGAAGACTGTGGCTACCTCTACGTGGGGTTGCCTCGTGTCCCAACCACACTCCAATGCTATAGGTAAAAACATTTTATCAGAAGAGTAAAATCAAGGGCCTCTGAGCCCTTTTTCATCTCTGAAGATGTCTTCCACAAATACTCTTTGGGTTTTTTATTTGAAAATTTGGCCCTGTACTCAATTCCTCCTCGGGACTATAGGCTTGTTACTGTATCAGGTGAATGTTGTCTGGAAGGAAATACAGTTATTACAAGATGATTTACTTCAGAGAAGATGACATTTTTATAGCATGAATAAAGTTTAAAGCTGGAAGACAATTTTCAGTCTGACTGTTTTGAGAAAACCACTCCAAACGACTTAAAATTTCACATGGGATCCTCCAGTGCATGGTAACTTGTGATGTAGCTGCAACTTTTATTCAGGTGACATTTGATTTGATCTGGAAATCTCTTCATTCATTCAGTGAATGAAGAGCCACAAAGCATCATTCTCACCAAGTACAGGGATGTGGTCTCCCCACACTCCTTACGCTCTTGAGCAGGTAATTGAAGAACTTATCCACCGAAAATGCCCTTTCTCAGAGCCAGTTTAGAACTCCTGCACCTCCCATCTGGAAGAGGAAAGCCATTTGTACTGAGCTAGGCAGGAGCAAGGTTAGGTTCATAAAGCTAAGAAACCCCAAGCTGCTTCACTTGCAGCCCTGCATCTCCCTCAAGAGTTTTAGTCTTACAATGGTTTCTGCAAGACTTTCAGGTTTCAACTGACAGAAGAAAAACATAACATCATCAAATGACATTACGAACAACCTCAGGCTCTTCAAGTAAGTATACATATTTTTGGCCATAAAAAAAGCCCCATGTCATGGCACTTAAGTCCCTGCAAAATATCTTGGATTACTTCAGTTTCTTAGATATACAGACTGTAAAACACTTCACTGGAAAAGCTACATAAATCCGAAAAATTTTCTTGGTAGTTTCAAGTGCTTCAGATCAGACATTCCAGTCCCTGGGACCCTTTGCAGGCTGGGAACCAGTCTGCACCAGCTCCAGCGCATTCAAACCGCGGCCCACAGCTGAATGTGAACGTGAACAAGGCAGGCTGGGATGAGGCACAAACAGGAGAAGTAGAAAAGACGGCAAGTGCTAGGCATACACAAAGGTAACGGGCACTGATAAACTTCCTAGGTGCCAGTGCCCTCCTGAGCTCAGGCAGTAAGTATAAAGGATCTAGACAAACAGACAATCCTGAGATGGAGATCCATTTCTTAGTAAGGCTTTGAGTGCATGTGGTTTTTTAAGTGCTTTTCTTAAATTATCACAAAAGACAGGCTAGCGTTCTTTAAACAGTTGTGATCCTTCATTCCAGTATAAAACACATATGCAAACATGGCTTAAGACCCATGATCACTGAGGATATAATTTGTATTAAAAATATTTTTTATCCAAACGATAAATATTTTAAAATAAGCATTTACAAAAATAAATGGTCCATTCCCATAAGGAAGGACATATATAGCTGAAAATTCTGAATACATCTTGAGGCAACACAATTATTGATTAAGCTAGTTAATAAAATCTTTGGTATGAGAGTATAGTACATTAATATTCATGCACCGTTGTCTTCCCTTGGGAGGTATACTGTACAGACAAGCGAAGAGGCAGCTTTTCCTTAATTTCTTGATATGTCTTCCAAATACAACATACAAATATTTCTAACGTGTCTTCCTATGATAATAGGAGAAAAGCCCAAGATTCTCCTGGCTCTTCCTATGACTTTCGTATCTAAAACAGAATGAAGATGGAGGAAAAAGAGAAAGTGAACACAGTTAAGTTTCATTCTAGCTAGTAAGCAGCATCTACAAAAAATAAAAATCAGTTAAAAAAATGACTCTAGAGGAAAGCCCATTTCCTTCAATACTGAATACATCGACTGCCAAGACAGGATGACGATGAACCTGTTAGGATTCACCGCCGCAAGTTCAGACACACACAGATTACTGAGTTAGGTAAGGGGGCAGCTTTACACCTGAGCACGGCACCGGACGCCGCAAGCCTGGACCACCACATCCAGGTCTGGTGGCCCTGTTACACACGGGGCATTGAGATACTGCACAGGTACAGGGAGAGCCTCAAAAAGTGGAAAAAAGAGCCTTGGAACAAAAGACTTGGAGAGAGGAGTTGGTGATTTTAGCAAAAATAAAGACGGAGAGCTGACTTGAGGCACAAGGACCTCCCCAGGGAGAAAATATGAAATGTCAGCTGACACAGAAACAAGGGGCTAAGGCGCTGTGCAATCTGGTAGAGAAAGCCTTAACAAAAATGACAGGCTGGACCGAAACCCGTTCAAACTGAGAATACGACACACACTTCTAACACTATGGACAATTAACTGGGATCAAGGGAAGTGATGGATTCTGTTTTTTTGGTATCAGTCCCTGAATACTTTTCTGAAAATGCTTCTATTAAATGCTGGTGACTGAACCTGATGAAGGAAAGTGATGGCAGCTAAGGAAAAACACGGGTTAGCCTTGAAAGTCTATCGGTTCCCTTTTAGCCTTAAACCTTGACTCCATGGACAGTCCAGCTGAGGGACTCTGATCTGGGAATGAAGGGTAACTCAGCCCAGACTCCCACATCACCTGAAATGTCTGTGAACTGGTGCTACTGTAGCCTACAGCTCTGGGGAAAAAAAGTAAAGAGCAATGTCCAGCTGTAACTGCTGTGACTGGGATGTGAGGAGCCGGAGGTACTAAACCAAAATGGAGTTTGGATTCTGCTCCCCATCTACCGCGTGGAGACCGGCACTTCCCAGAGCAGCAAGCGAAGGCTGAGAGAAAGTGACACCTCTGAACCAGCTGCTCCCTCCCGCTAGCGCTGACTCGCTGCTTCGCCGAAGGTGACCCAGGTGGACGCATCGACGCACCTTCTGCTACGAGCTGCGGCTCTCGCAGCGGCGCTGGGCGAGCGGAAGGCAGGACTGCGAGAGGAGCGGGAGCTCTGCTCTGTGATGCAGGTGACTTCCAGCCGGCCCGAGAGCTGACACCCACAGCCAGCAAGAGGGGCATCGGCTGTAGCTGCTCGGGCGCAGCAAATCGAGCCAGCGTCCTCCGGCCCTGGCACTGGTCGTGCTTCCACCAGCTCCCAAGGGATGTGGAAGCCCAAAGGTTTGGGTCTGTCTCATGACCGCTGGGAATCATGACCCATTGCTATAGCAACAGGAGCTCACATGACTACTGTCTTTAAAAAGAACCCCTGTTTGTGGCATCCTCTGTGGGCAAACTATCCATTATTTATATCTCGGCATGTCTGAAGCACAATTCGCATCCTAACCTCATTAATGAATGATGACACCCTGACCTGCTCTATGAAGTAAGCCATGTTAGATCAGGAGGCACGCTGCTCTCCTGTCCCGCGCTGAAGTGAGGCAACCAAGAGAAAAACCACTGGAGTACATTACCTGAGTTACAGCAATACCAAAATAACGCAAATCCTGCAGCAACGCTAAAACAAGCAAGGAAAAACACCGGACCTAAAGAAAACGAAAAAGGAAACACATTAAGACAGAACAGCGCAGTGGAAGTTTAGCTCAGTTCATAAATCATCAATTGCTATTAATATGCATAATTAAGTGTATTCAAATGAAGCTAACACATTCTCAGTTACGTGTGTTTGTAGCTAATGTACTATGAAGCACATTTACTATACTGTAATGAATTTTTACTACAGTTGCTTTGACACCATTCACTGTTCACCTCTGTTAATCTAGCTATATCCTATGAAATTTAGGTGAAAGCTTCCTTAGATGTTTTCTCACTCTAAAACTTTGTGCAAAGACCCCTTTAAACACTACAACAAAATACAAACCAGGCTACTGGGACCTCACCACACAGTGTAGCGTTTTACTCTGTAAACAGCCCCCACTGGGCCCATGCCCTGCCTGTGGTAAGAGTACATCGTATGAGGCTGCAGTCCCTTAGAAGCAGATTTTTAGGGCTTTGTTTTTTCCCCACAGATGTTCCACAAATTCCACTTTCATGACAAGAGCAAATATTCTTGTTCCTCTTTACAATTCTGCTGGAAGCTGAAATGCAGAGCCACACGCACACCTGAAACAGATCTCCCACTGGAAACATTTACTTCATGTGCCTGCCTGGAATTACAGGCAGTTTAACGCTGATGTTCAGTATTGATGTTCAATAAAACCTTTCTAATTCGTACTTACCCACAGACAAAACCTCATAAAGATTTATATCTGCTTCTTTGTTATCTATTATTCTATCTGTATTTACTACTTCACTATGAATATAGCTACAATTAAACTGCACCTGTCAATTTAAGGACAAATGTACTGCAGACTAGCAAATTAGGGGAGCTGATCACGTGGAGAAGGACACTGGAGAAACAGCAAAGGAGCAAGGACTTGGTTGCTCCTTCGGATGTAATCTCCCAACGAGGGTGGCTAGCAGCCGGACAATCTCCAGTCTGAGGCCAGCTCTCTCATCAGCATGCGTAAGAACAGAAATTATTTAATTTTCCGATTTCCAAGCACTTTCTCTATTCTTCCTGTACTGTTATGCTGCACTCAGCAACAGCAATGTGAAAAATCTGAACAGCAATTTGGTTCAATATGCAAAGTAACAACACCACATTGAGTTAAACTGTGCTTCTGTCCCTCATTTCAGTCTTCTCTCAGGGAAAAACTGGCAAAAAGGCATAGTTTATAGAAGGTGATTTTATTGTCTCATAATTGTATCCAAATTTCTAAATAAAATATCAGTTAAACTTAAATGATAAAATAGCTCATTATAAATTTTGGAAATTCTTCAGCTTTCTTTCAGATCTTCAACTCCTTTTCAAAATATCTTTCAGTGAATAAAATATTTGCCTCTGGAATCTGGGCATTGAACAGAGCAAGGGGAAAAAACTAACATGTTTTCTTAAGGAAAATATATTTAAGTTCACCCTTGCTCATCTTCCTTTCCGTCTTTGTTTTAAAATGATTTGTACTTAAATTGAAAGCTTAAAAAAAAATGAAAACATTTGAAAGTTATATAAAATTATTGATGGCCTTATGCAAAATGACAGCAGCAGCATCTGAATAGATCTTTCTATTCAAGCATTGAAGAAATCATAGGAAATGAAAAGTTTCGCTAAAACAGTGTAAGTAAAAATACCATTGTAAATATTGATTAAACTCTACAGTCTCTTGAATTTCCTGGCACTGGTTTCCTCAACAGCAGCTCAGTACGATTTCCTCCATTAATTCCACTTAACTTGTGACAGTAAAGACATCATAAAACAAACTATTTGTTACATGAAATGCAAATTACATGATAAAATAAATTGCATCATAATCTGAAAAGCCATTCCATCCGGTGACACTGTATGCATTTATTTACCCCTGTCATTTAGCATATATTTCTCCTTGTCAGTGTCTATCTCTGTGGAATCTAGAAATAAAAGCAACACATGAGAAGTTAGTACTTAGCTCAAGCAAACAAGCGAACAAAATCAGCAAATGCAAAACTGTGCAAAACAACACATTTCAGAAAAATATCCAATTTTGACATAAAATAATAACCCCTCCAAAGGTAAATCATCACTATAGTTAAATCTGGATATATGCCGATCAAAAGATATAGGCACATAGTCATTTGAATGCAACTATAAATAGCTGCAGCAACACCTCTGATCTGGTTAAGCACTAACCACGTAAGTAACATTACACTTGTTTCCCAAGCGAGGAAAGCAGGAGCTAATCCTTCCATAATGCCAGAAATTTTCATTGTAATAAATACAAACTATTTCTTAATATATGTGCTAATCTGAAAACACCCCTATAACTTAATGCATCACCATTCCTTCTGTTCTTGAGTAAATCTCTGGGCATTAATGGATCTGGCAGATGAAGCACTTGGAAAAAACTGCTTGGCGCAGATTATTTATCTAAATTCTGGTCTCGGCTTCTTTGAACGTCTGTAGGTACTACGTGCTAACATTTGGTGCAAATAATTTTTGCCTCTATCTTTCTGCTAATTCTAGTAGAAAAGGAGGATGACCTTAAGACAAGGTGTTCAGTAGTTAGCAGCAATAAAGCAGTTTCTGCTTTGGGCAGAAAGACCTGCAGCTCTTTTAGAGGTGCCTTTGCCATATAGGTGCGGAGATAACATGGTCTGTAGAACGCGTATGCAACACCAAAGAACGCTGTCACTACCAATGGCAGAGGAATGACTGTCCTTTAATGCATCATGAAATGTGCAAAACAACGTTTTTAGCCAATAGAGTTAAAAACAAAACAAAAACAAAAACTAAAAAAAAAAGAAAAAAGAAAAAATGAAAGGCTCCAAATTTGGCTGTCAATAAGGAAGAATTTGAGACTGTTTGGTTTCAACTGATGTCCTTCTTCCCTGTGATGATCTGGTGCTAGGTGAGGTGCCCTGGAAAACCGCCCTGCACAGCAAGCCAGCAAAGGGGCCCTGCTGTCAGCCAGCATCAGCCGGTGAACATCCGTCTCCCACGCTAAACACATCCCTCCGTGGGGTGACAGGGCACGGCGCTCAAGCAGAACAGAAACATCTGAAGCGCTCTGCGGCAAAGCTGGGGAGTCACTGAAGCAGAAAGGATTGCTGCGAAGCCCCCCCGGCGCACTCCGTCCCAACGGCAACCTTACATCGCTGCCCGTTTTGAGGGATGTCCTCCCTAGCTACTCCAGCTAAGAAATCCTCACGCTTCTCAGGAGCGCACAGCCAGATCTCCGCACTTTTGTCAGGCTATCACTGTGTGGGGCTGATCTGATCCTTTATCTTGCTAGTCTGTGTCAGCCTTGAGAGGAATAAAAACATTTTCTGAGTCACTTGGAAGATCCTGTTTGGCTTCAATAGCTCTGAAGTTGCCCACGCCATGTGCCTTACCCACCCTCTAGTGGGAATTCTGAGACATTACTGAACATTTCACTTGCAGTATTATACTTGAGGCAAAGAAACTTTGTTCTATCACAAATTCCAAAGTTGTTTTAAAAAAGAAAAAGAAATCTGTGAAAGGATTTCCTCTGTAAAAAACATTTTTCGTATGTACAGCTGCATGTAATCTATTACAGAACTCTGTCCTGGCCATAATTCATCACAGTCCTCACCAATAATTTCTCTAGGTGTTTATAATGCTGCTTGTTTCAGGTCAAGCAGCATTTAGAACAAAGTCCCCATGTTAGGGATTCCCTGTTTTCCTCTACATTTTACAAATTCTACTGTCAATTCTGTAAATGCTCTGTGCTAAATTTGACAGATTTAACAACTACTGCTGTGAGTAACATTGGAGTAACACAAAAATTGTACATGTTAGAGGTCCGAAGGATAATGCCTTTAATATTCATAACATTCAAGTTCCCTTAAATGAGAAATAACACCTCATATTGAAAAGGGAGCTTTTCCTGAAGAATAAGAGTAAAATTGTTCGCGGTTTTAGCTTAAAATGCTGCACAGATGTTTATCAACCATTCAATCCAGAACACAGACATTTGTTTTAGTTACAGAACTCATAAGAAGCAGTAAACATATTAACACAATTATCTCATTATTTCCCTCTCAGGTCAATATAATCTCACGATGTAGTAGTATTTTAACTCAGTTATTTAAATTATTCTCATCATTCTGAGGATGGTAATATAAGAGACTGTACCAAGATACAGAGAACTTAATGACTGACGATGGTCACTGGAGTCCCTTTGCACAGTGCAACAGCAGCAAAACAGTTTTGGGGCACCACAAAGATCTATTTTTTCTGTGAAGCACTTCTAGCACGTGTACTTGTTATGCGCAGTCTGAGCGTGAGAAGCCCTAACGCTGCCTACTCATGTAGCTACCCCAGTCAAAGCTCTCAGAAGCAACCACATAAATCAGGTGCGAGGATGAGCACGTTTATGCTCCAGCTAAAAGTGAGAACATCACACAGACACCCTACGCAAGTTTCCTTTCAGGAAACAGCACGAGTTCATCTCCGCAATACCTGCACAACTTCCAAGGTGAGTTCTACGGATCCGGATGAACTTGGTCACAGCTATTTCTAGTGCCCAGCTGAGCTCAGACCGTCTATATGGGATGTAGTCAGGTCTTGGCTACTGTGTACACGTGTTAAGACACATTTTCAGAAACGGCTTGTAGAAGGTAAGTGTTATTGAACGCTAACGGGGCTTAAACTCTTAAACCATCAATACACTCTTGAAATTTTATTCTTAGTGACTACACCAAGACTTCTTAAGTTGCTCTTAATTAATAAAGGCTGTCTGCTGCCTTCTAGTCAGCCTGGCAGCAAAACCTGTTGCTCTTGAGCTCTACCTGAGTAAAAACAATTGATCCAAGACTATTTGATTTAATAGCCTTTTCCCTCAAAGGGCATGACTTCTGCAAGGTGAATATCCGATGGAAAGCACTGCCTTAAAGCTGCTGTGAGGCTGAATCAATAGAGATTCATGCTCATCTGAGATTCTGAGGCAGGGGTGGTCCCAGACTTTCCCAGTTCAAGAGGGTTCGGGTATGGGATAAGGAGACCTGGGGTAATTTTGCAGCCTCCCTGTGCAGGCAGGAAAATGGTGAAGTCTTCTACTGGTACGTATTTGTGCTGGGTAGATACAAAGCTTCTCCTTCAAAATGAAAGGCAAACCAAAGCTAGACATCAACTTATCTTCAAAGGTAATTACAATTTTACATGCCATTTTCACTCCAGAAATAAAAGAGTTCAATTGTTTTTTTTAAACCTATGGACTTTTAGTGTAACGGTTTGAATCTCCCTGGAGTTTTGACTCACATGTTTAAAATTTCCCCTGCCGCCTAACTGTGGAGTTTCTTACAACTAGAAATCAGTTGACCAGTGAAGCGTTAATGCTGTTTAGATACTTTATAAAGATTTCTTAAACTGCAGTCCCTTTGCAGCTTCATTAACTTAAATGTGGGAGCTTTCCCTCAAGCTCCTCAAGTTACTTCAGTATGCAGGATGCCTGAACATATTTCCCATCCATTTGGAACATTGTTCTTTTCTCCAGTTCGTTAGGCAGGGAAAAAAAAAAAGAAACACCAACACATAGCAAGCATTATCCCAGGTTGGCAAGTCAGGCTTGATACTCTTCCTTAAAGAAATGAGCTCCTTTGCAGTGTAGAATCAAATCTGTTTGAGCCTCAGTCCTCCTGAAGCACATACATGTATATTTGGGGGACAGCTTTAGGGACATCAGTCAGGCCTGCCAGCTGCAAAAAACAAGTCCTAAGTGATTCATATCACAGTTCATCACTGCAAGGGCCGATGAATGTTTGCTTCATGTTAAACTAGACACAACCAGGAAATTTATGGATTGAGGGAAAGCCAAGCTTCTGGGCCACCAGAGTTTTGAGCTTAACAAATCTGAGGTTTGTAATGTTCTTACGTGCTACAAGTCAGAATGAACACAGAGGAAATAAACAACCCATTAAGAAGCAATGGTTATGAAAAGAGAAATTGTACTTCATACAAGTTATATCGCTGTCTTACATGTTGCACTTAAACTGTTTTAAAGACGTATTTCATACGTCAAAACAATCAAAGAGTTTTAGACTGCCCACACTAGTCCACGAAGAACTATGCAGCTAAATCCCTTTATGGCTTTTGGAAAATTCCAGTCAGAAGGAATTAATGTACACCCCAAAAGTTATTTAAATAACCTAAGCAGGTTATTTAAATAACCTAAACCTCATCTGAATGAGGTTTTGTAATACACTGATGAGGAAATCCACAACTCAATCAACTTACAAATCAACTTATACAAGATTTTCCTGCTTGGCAGGTCATTATACAGCTGCTCAGCATTGATCTGCAGAGCCCTGTAAAACTCTTGACAGTGTCTGTCTCCTTTCTTTTGAAGGTGCTTTATCAGATCTGAAAGTCTGGTATGGAGTGATGCCCTTGGATTCCTGAACTGTAAGAGAAAAGCACTCATCAGAAGAGAGATTACAACATCTGGAGATCAATTTTACATCAGTTCACAGTATGTGAAGATATGGAGCTTGTTTTATATTTGCTAAAAGAATGGGCCAAAACAATGGGCCTAAAAAGGACGTGCATTGCACAGCAGTCTTCGAGACACTGAGCTCCATCTGGTCAGCACTGCTTGATGGAGAGCATATTGCCTCTGCCCTCCCTCATTCTTTTTTCTGTCCTGATAAAGTGACAGCTGCTCTGCGTTTGATGTTTTCTCAGCATTCAAACTAACATGGTACTCGCTACTCTACAATTTGATTCTGACAGCTATTGATAGAAAATACCAACAAATCTTACAATAAAGTTTCATCTTTTCAAGTTTTACCTTAGTTGCCTAGTAATGATCACCCATCACACTGCTTATGTTAGTCCCAATATTGGAGTGTTCATCATCCCAAGATTACATGTTTCATTGTTACCGGCACAATTAACCGCCGCATACCCAGTGCAACATGTACAAATTCTCATTACTCAGGCAACTTGGCAAGCAGTTGCAGAAGAAAGTGCTTTTTTTCTGTAGTCCAAAATGTGATGAATATTAGGAGACCTTACAAAGAGAATGAAAAAGCGTACCTAGCTTTACACACATCAAACCGATTTCAGCTTATTTGGAAAATGTCCAAAGCCATTCTCAGCAAAGCATTGTATTTCAGATCAGTACAGCAGATAACAGTTGTAGTACACTTAGTTAAGATCAATTCCTGCTCTAGGGGGACAGGAATACAACATACCTTATACAACACTCCTTATTCTGACAAAATTCCCATAAGGTCTACGAGCTATAGCTGAGATGGTAAGCTTCCTAAGCACTCAATACAGTTGACAGCAACTTGCCTGGACCTATGAGAGAGCAGTTCATTTCTGTCTGCTAAGTGCAGAAGCCAGAAATTACGTTTCACAGATTCATTATGCATTTATTTTGAAGCTCTTGAGGGAATGAGATGATCTTTAATTGTGCACGTCACACTGTTCATCATAACTGAGTGGCTAGACTGGCTCAGCTGATGATCTAGCACTGATCTACACCACCAAAACACTATTCCTTCCATGGAGTTTGATTATGACAGAATTAGACCTATTTTTCCTAATGTTAAAATGCTGACATGGCAAAACCCCAAGCCTTGTGCAGACAATGAAGTCAGCTGAGGGCAAGTACAAACTGTTATAAGTAGGATCTGGGAAGCTTTTAACTGACTTTAACTTTCACTCCACACAAGTTTCAAAGATCTTTCTCCCTAAAAACAGCTACCCGTTTTTGAAAGCTTCCTGCCAGGGAGGGCGGCCTTCCTCCATACATAGCAGCATCTCTGGAAGATGTTACTAACTCCACTCACTTCCCACAGCTCCCACACTTATAGGTGGGACTACTGCCCCCCGTCTCTATCAATACTCAGAGTTATTAATCACATTAATCAGCAACTAAAACTGATGAAGCTAATATAGACGATTTTGTGGACACAGGCGGATGCAGCAGAGATCTTCTGACACGACACTCCACGCTGACTCGCGTGAGGAGGCAGGCACGCAGGGCATTTGGTCACACGATGGGTGCAATCCTGCCCATGGAGTGGTTTTAAGATAGTGTGCTTCTGCACGCACCGCGCCCGCTGTCGTGGCAGGGACCGTGGCATTAAGCTGCTGCTGAAGAGAGTGCCCCCTCTCATAACCACTTGGCACAGGGAACGTGCCAGCCCTGTGACTTCTCCTCTGATAAGAGACCCCAGGTGCAACTGGTCAGCACTAAGAGGCGAGGAAGATGGGCTGCATGTGGCGCCAAGAGCCACGTCAGGAAGAGGGCAGCTGAGCTGCTGACCCGCAAAAACAACGCGACATTCAGAGATATAGCAAAATTTATCAAATTACCTTTTCTGCTTCTGCATTGGTAAGAATTTGGGGGTAGACTCTGTTAAGCTGAAGAATAATTTTATCAACCACTTGCTCATTCAGTCGGCTATTGCTTGTAAGAAAATACATGTCGTGTTGCAGCCGATGACAATACGACTGATCTAGAGATAAAAAAATACAAAGAACAAAGCACAGCAGTTAATCAGCAAGCCATTTTTGAAATCTATATATTTCATTTTCCTAACAGTGGTTATATAGCTAAAGTAAAACCAGCACCACCATGTAATTTTAGAAAGTTGAACTATCCATTAGGGAAACACAACATAGCCACGTGCTTTCAAAGACCCATCCACTTAAAATCACACACATCTGAACTCCTGGCTGGTCATTCGTGCTGCCTCTCTCTTTCCAAAGGGAGAAGGTTCTAAATTATTTAGATGTCAAGCACTGATGGATATTTAATCAAATACAGTCCTAAAACTGTTAAATCACTGAAGATAAATTTTGTATCATTTATGAAGTCAGATTATGGAGTTTAAAACTAATGTGTTTTATAAATTTTTTGATGTAAATACGTATTTCACAGAGAGAGGTTCTCTCTGATGTAGAACAGTAAGAGGACATAAATTTGGCTTCAAATCATGTACATTGCTGACACTGGCACACAGCACAGGGCTGGTCTTTGCCTGCTGCTTAGCTCCCGAGGACTGCAGCGCAGCGTGGCGTGGGATGGGGCGGGATGCTGAGAAGCTGGCACAGCCAGGCAAAGCAGGGGGCTGACTGAGCTGGAGCGATCTGGCCCTCACACCACCCAACCCTCCCAGAGTTTATTGCTGCCTTTTGTCTAAGGAGAGACTTCAGCAACTTGCCCAGCGGAAACTGCCCGGACTGAAACAGAACTGGAATGTCAGGAACAGCACCTCTGCCAAAGAGCTGTGAAGCTTTTAGGGAAGGACTTCTATCTTCACTTCAGAAGGGAGTGGGGAGAAAGGGCAGTCAAAAAGCAGTACATTTTTACCATGAAGTACACTGAAATACCCTTACAAATAAAACACCTTCTTCTATTAACCAAAACCTCAGCAAATACACAAATCCAGACTTGCTCTTATTTTAGGCACCATTTCCAATTTGACAGCAATGGATTTTGCAGGAGCACAGCTTTCCCTATAGCTGCTTGTCTATAGTCCCTAGATTAAGATACAGGCACGGACTGGTTTCACGGGTTACTGTGCCCTTATCAGATTTAGTAAGAGAATGTCTATGACCGTGTCTGAAATAAGTGTTAAAATGTCAGCACAGCACTTTATAACCAAGCAGCACAGAAAACAAAAACAAAACACTGCCACCCCCACCACACCCCCAGCACATTCCCCATTTAAACCGAATGCATAGGTTTTATGGGATTTTGGCTACCAGAAAATACATAACCCTCAGCCCTTTGTGCCTCCCAACTTAGAGAAGATAAACAAAAGAATGAAGTAAAAGAGCCAGAAAACTTTGGCACGATGCAATACACCTATGCACAGCCCTTGCCCTTTCTATACCATGTCCTTTTTTTGTATCTGTGTAGCACTAACAGCATTTACAGGAAAGGGTTCAGGAAAACCTCCAGTGCAACCATCACGCACTAATAACTTCTCCAGTGCCAGTGTCACTCCTATTCAAACAAGAACACACAGCTATTGATACCGCATAGAGAGCTGCAATTCTACAGACATTGTGGAATTCTTCCATGTGTTTCTAATGCCTCGGTTTTCAAAGGCTCACTCTCAAGGCAGCTTTTTAGTGTACTGTCAGAAACATACTGCCCTGGCATACTTGCTGTGCAATTCCCTTTTGTTGCAAGAAGTTCCATGTTATCTGATTCACGGCTGAGATCAAACTTCTCTTCAGATCAACTCATTGGCATGCACAAAGGCTGAGGCAAGGCCCAGGAGACTGTGAAGTTCTGTCTGTTCATGCAAATACTTTTGGGGGAATGAAGTGCCATAGTGCAGCTTCCTCCTTCTTCTGCTTCAGCTACGTGATTTGTAGTGACTCTCTGTCAGCAACAACTCTGTACCTTCTGCAAACTTACAAAAAACATACATTAAACTAGGGTCTTACATCTAGCAGAGCAATTAAACTTCAAATAGCACTGTGATATTCAAACAACGAACCACAGCAAGCGCTAAACATGGCAAGGATCCGGCACAATGAGTATATAAAGTAAAATAAAAGCAGGCTCAAAGTGTCATCTCCTTCCCTGCTTCTTGCTCTCTTGCTGCTTTCTCATTACCGATCCCTGCACAGGCAGCAGGCAGAAGTATAATAGCAGCCATTACACCAGAGAAGTTAACTGTGACCAACTGAAGATCGCGTTTAAGTCAAGATCATTTTCTGAGCAGTCAGGAGCACTTCATGTCCTTGCGGCACTTTTGGTTTACACACACTCATTAAACCATCACCAGTATTACCAAGGGCTTTTTGCTGCCATTGAAAACTGCGCGCTGGTGCACCTTATTACAGGGCATAAGCCTCTCCGAGGTTTCATATTTTCTTCCCATCTAAGCCAAAAGGCAGGAGAAGAGAATGAGATGATGCTCTTCGCCCCTCTGGACACTGCTGAACTCTGCCTGCCAAGGACAGGTCTTACGCCTGGCTCAGGCATCTGCAAGATGCTTCTCCCATCCTATGGGATGCTCCATTTTTAAGAAGCACTCCTCTTCCTCCCCATTCCGACAGAGAGGTTTCACCTGCCTGCACCTTCACCTCCTCCAAATTACTTCAGTTCAGCATGTAGGATGGGGTGCAAGGTTTAAAATTTCCTGAAGAGTGGTTACCAAGCTCAACACTAGCTCAATAAAGGCAGAGCAGAAGTAACTTCCAGTATCTCACCTCTCTCTTCCGAAATCTTTCGTCTCTCCTCTAACTCTGAGAAATCTCTGCCCAAACCACACAAGGAACTGCCTTCAGGCTTCTGGTAGAACAGAGAAGTGAAACTTCCCACCAACACTGCCCACCAGTGCAGAATTGTGCTCCAGCCACTAAATTTAAAGAAAACAAACAAGAAAAGCCCACCAATCCTAGCAGCTGGAACGTGGCACCCTGCTTGGGAGCGATAAGGATATCTGGAAAGCACACGTGTGCATTTGAAGCCACCATGCGATGCTCCTGGGTCCAGTTTGCCCCAGGAGCTCCGGCAGCTTTGTTACGGCATGGACTGGCTCCCATGCACTGCCAGTCAGGGCCCAGTAGCGGGTGTACAAACATGACCGTGCTATGAAGTTTTATAGTCACTGCTCACGAGCAGCAGCTTTTTAATACTGAACGTGCCCATTATTTACATTTTAAAATAAGAGAAACCCCAAACCAGGTAACTTCACAACTGCAACAAGGCTACTGATGTGCTGTCAGCTCTTGAGAATTTAGGGAGCGGTTGTTTGGGATATTTTGCATATCCACCTTTTATCTCACTGCCTCAAAGAGACAGAGTTATTGCAAGGGGAATTTAAAATCTTTACGCTAAGAAGACTTTGTTTTTAAGCAGGAGTCACCCCAGCATTAAAAAGATAGCCGTGCTGTTAGCAAGTACTTACTTGGAAAGTTCAGAGCAACAAAATGGGGAGAGCGGGTCATTAACCACAGCTTACAGCACAGGCCTGGCACTGCCAGGCATTTTAACGCCCTCAGACTGCCCGAGGATTGCATCTAACTCCAAATTTGTAATTTGATATTACTGCAGTTACACCTTCTCCTCCACTAGACCATTAACCAAACTGGGCTTAATTCTGTCCGCAGGCTTTGGACCCAGCCGCAGGTCTGCTCAGGCAAGCAGCCGCAGCGGAGGGTCTGCAGGCTGGGACACAGCTGGAGCTGGCAGTGGATGAGCTCAGCCTCACTGAAGAGAGGCAGAAAACACAGCTGGGAGTGGATACCACGGCACTGAAGCTGACCTAAAGATCGCTTAAAAAAAGGTCAGTATTTTCCTTACTCAGAGGAAATCTAAACTTGTTAAAGAGACAGACAGGAAACTCAGGAACTGTCTTTGACAGCTGAGAAGAAAACGTAATTTCATGTTACTGACTTATAATTACTATAAGCCCATGACACATCATCACAACTGCTTTTTTCTCTTACCCAAAATACAAAAGCCTCTGGCAAACAGCACATGCACACCACGCTAACACACACAGCCTGCCCCTGACCACACACACGGAAGGAAAGAAAGTACACGTATAATTAAGAGATATCGGAGAAAAGCGAGAGATTCCTGGTTATTTGTAGCCAGCAGCTCCTCAAACAGAGAATAAAATACATAAAATCAATGATGATAAAAGTGCAAGCAGCAAATGCCAGTAACAAAGCAAAACACTCATCATTTTTCACCTGCATTTTTCACCCATTGCAACCCTTCATAAAATGACACATCTCTATTCTTCCTTCCAAATGGGCAATTAGGTTTCTGGCAATAGCTGCAGAATGACCCAGCCATTATACTAAGAGCTGGCATTTTAAGGCTGCTGAAATATATTCTGCTTTTGGAAGTAACAAGGCTCATAAAAAAAATGATCGTACGCGACCCTAACGTGCCAGACTGTCTTCTACAGCACCTGCAGGAAAAATGTCGAGGGCGACAGAGCCACCCTTCCCAAAGCTCTTCCTAGTTTAATAGCAGAGTGTGTTCACCGAGAGTTTTCAGAGACAACTCCTAACCTAGAAGGGGCACGCCAGACCCTGGAGCAGCCAGGAGGTCAGACAAGCGCTGTGGCCTTGGCCCTCTTGCTCCACACGCCTGTGGTGAGGCGTCTGGTCCCTCAATGGTGTCACTAGCCACTGGCACAACGCACCGATAACACAAAACATAACTTTCAGGTTATACTGGCTGTCAAAAACCCCTTTGTAATTTTGATTCTGCTTAATTATTCTTACCATAAAAGACCCCAGGTTGTTTTCTGTACAAGGAATATCAAATGGGATTTTGTCTCTGCACTCCCCTGCATACGCTCCTCTACCATCTACTTTCGCTGCCCTCTGGATAAAACCCCACGGCCCTGGGGACCTGCCCCCTTCGGCTGGGGTCTGCGTTGCCACCTCATCTTTATCACAGGAAATGAGTAAATCCGGCTGCATTTCAAATTCGTAAGCCGCCATCGGCCCCTCCTCGTTACGCTGCGACACGTAACCGCTCTCATCCATGCATACATGGGAGCATACATGCTGCCAAGCAGACCTTTCCAATTAATAACTCCACCAACATTTACATGAGGACTCCTCATACTGTCTCTGACACCACTGTCTCTTTATGTCCTGGTTTCGGCTGGGATAGAGGTACTTTTTTTCCTAGTAGCTGGGATAGTGCTGTGTTCTGGATTGAGTATGAGAATAATGTTGATAACACACTGATGTTTTAGTTGTTTCCAACAGTCAGGGACTTTTCAGCTTCTCACACTGCTCTGCCAGCGAGGAGGCTGGGGTGCACAAGAAGCTGGGAGGGGCACAGCAGGACAGCTGACCCCAGCTGGCCAAAGGGATATTCCACGCCATGTGACGTCACGTTGAACAAAAAACTGGGGGGAGTTGGCCAGGGTGGGGGGGTCCACAGCTTGGGGACAGGCTGGGCATCGGTCAGTTGGTGGTGAGCAATTGTTTTTCATTTGCATCACTTGTCTGTCTTGGGTTTTATTTCTCCGTCTTGGGTTTTATTTCTCTGTTATTTTCCTTTTCATTACAATTTTTTATTAGTAGTAGTATTATTATTATCATTATTATTATTTCAATTATTAACCTGTTCTTATCTCAACCCACACGTGTTCTCACTTTTACTCTTCTGATTCTTTCCCCCATCCCACTGGAGGAGAGGGGGGTTGAGCAAGCGGCTGTGTGGTGCTTAGTTGCTGGCTAGGGCTAAACCACGACACTTCATTATGGTTTCATCTTTTGTTTGTTTTCCCCATAAAAGCCTCCTTCAATTTACCAAGCAAACAGACAGGATCATCACAGGCAGATAAATTTAAATAAAGCAGACACAAAACCCAACACATCTTTCTGGTATTCTCTGTAACAACACACATAACTTGTAAACAACCATTCCAGAAACCTCAATGGTATCTGCTCTGCAATGCAAACACAAGTTGCAACTTCCTGTAAAACTCCTGGATGATTTTCATAAACTTTATAAAGGTAAGCTGACAACCAAAACCTTGAAGGCACGTGACCTGCCATTTGTATGTGTCCCTGCTGAAGCATCTCAGGAAAGAGCTGAAAAGTCTCTCTCAACAAAATGTTAGCTTAACACTAATTTAGTTTTTGGCTTTTTGCCTTCAAGAGCCCAAGAAAGGGATGCTGAGGATTTGAGAAGGAATCTGGCTGCAGAGGAACGGTCTGAGATGATCAGATTGCACTGGTTACCAAATGCACCCCCGATGAGGAGCAACTGGTCTGCTCCTCTGGGCTGGAAGTGGCGATACAGGAGTGAAAGATGACACGCCACCCTCCCCAGCCGCACTCACCCACAGCACTCCCACTGTGCTGGTTTTACTGGCAAGTTAGTAACCAGAAGTCAAGAGACTTTGACAGCAAGTCAGAATCATAGAATCGTTTAGGTTGGAAAAGACCTTTCAGATCATCGAGTCCAACCGTCAACCCACCACTGCCAAGTCCACCACTAAACCATGTCCCTGAGCTCGACATCTACAGGTCTTATAAATGCCTCCAGGGATGGGGACTCCACCACTGCCCTGGGCAGCCTGTTCCAAGGCCTGACAACCCTTTCGGTGAAGAATTTTTTCGTAATATCCAATCTAACCCCCCCCCCGACACAACTTAAGGCTGTTCCCTCTCGTCCTATTGCTTGTTACTTGGGAGACCGACCCCCACCTCGCTGCAACCTGCTTTCAGGTAGTTGTAGAGTTCAGTAACTCATCTTCACCCGAAATATCTTTTAAAAATAGAAGAGAAAAAATAATAAAACAGTGAACAAAATATTAAAATGCTCCCGACGCTCGAGTGTGACATTCGTTTACACACACTCCCAGCCCTCCAAGCTTCGTGCGAAGGCTACAAGAAGGGGGCCCTCAGGTGACCAGCAGGGCCCCTGTGCCGCCGGGTGCAGCGGGCGCAGGGGGCGCTGGGCACAGGCCGCCGATCCCCCTGCACCGCCCGGCCCGCCGCGCTGTGGCACCCGGCGCAGCCCCACGGCCGGCGCAGGCCCA
>VZTQ01001700.1:0-18163 GCA_013400755.1 Pelecanoides urinatrix
ATTCCTCTCCCCACTTCCACCCCATCCCCGCTCCAGGCAGACGTCCATTAGAAAACTTTCTTTTATTAAGAGATGATCTGGGCTTTGAATGAGGCTACTGAGCTCTGCCTGTTTTCCCTTCATGTAACTAACATTGTGATATCGTTTGGAAATGTCCTTGCAAAGCAAGGTGAGGACTTTTCCACCTTGAATACTCCAGTTTCCAACAGCACATTTCCCCCAGTCCTGAATATACCAGGGCAGTGACCGCCCCATGGGTCTAGAAGCATGGGAGGTGCTCGTGTTTGTGGTCCCAGGAGAACTCACACATCACAGGGGTTTGGCAGATGGGGAAACACATATCACTGAGTGCTTCAGTGCAATGTGCAAGGGCTGCCCAAGCAGCTTGCATAAGCTTGTGCACAGCATCTCTTGGAGAAGGAAGCTGCTGATACTGTTACCTAGGAAGATCCCTTGGCAAACTTCTTTTGAAACTACCTGGCTTGTCCTACAACTCCAGAGCCAATGAAATAGGAATAGGTCACAGTCTCAAGTTAGCCAGCTGTGGAGTCTGAAAATGCCTTTTGGAACAGCACTGCTGTCCTACTTAATGAGGAAATCAGCCCTTAAAACATGTTTCAATCCCATAGCTTCCCTCTCACTACAGTAAGCACTCACAGTAGAGAAAACACATCCCCAAAAAAATTTGGCAGGTGCCAAATCAGAGCCCTTGTGCTCCATTTATTAAGGGAATGAGGTCACTCTAGTGTCTCACAGAACCACAAAATCATAGAATGGGTTGGAAGGGACCTTTAAAGGTCACCTAGTCCAACCTCCCTGCCATGAGCAGGGACATCTTCAACTAGATCAGGTTGCTCAGAGTCCTGTCTCTTTGCACACTTGCACTCACCACTGGTATTGTACAAGCTTTTGTTAGTGCCCACCCAACCTTAAACATTCCCACAGTGCTGCTGAGGAACCTGTACAGCACTATTACCGGTAAACACACAATGGGTTCCCGTGGCAAGAAACACCTTGATAGCAAACATCCTCTCACCATGACATTCATAAACGATCCTGAATTCTGAGTCTCAATCTGGTAAGTTCTGAACTTGGCATGGACTACCTCAAGCAAGCGCAGGCTGGGGCAGGAGGTTCGTTGCACACATACAGGTAAGCATGCCCTTTTCCTGTAAGCGGCAGCCTCACGGCGTGCAGTGCATCCACATGAGATACGATAAGCACAGGTTCATATTCTTCCTCTGTCCAGCTGGAAGCTGGGATTTGTCTCCTGAGACTCCCATGACGCAGAAGATGACCCTGATTATACAATCGTAGAGCAGTCGAGGGAGATATTCACAACTCCTCTCATTGATCTGCCTCATTTTGTTTAAAAGGTGGAAATAGAAATGGAAACGGGGAGCGAATGACTCCATAACCTCTCCCAGGAGACCTAGGCTCCTAACACTGCTCCCATGAATGTGATGTACATTGTACAGCACACAGAACACCTCACTGGGAGAAAGGGACACAGATTCCCCCCTTGATACACCTTAGTCTGCTGCTCAGGGCCCTCTCCTGGGGCGTATGCATTGCTGGGTTGCAGCTGTTGCTTTCAGCTCTTAAAAAGAAGAGATACAAACACGCAAGTTTGCAGGCAGCTGGTGAGTGGGTGGGTTAACTCTCCCCAGTGGGGAGCCACAGCATGACATCCCAAAAATGGGCACTTCTCCTCCTCAGAGAGACAGAGGCCCTAAACTTCTCCTCACCCTTTGAGGCAGATCGGATCACATGTTTTCCATAGACAGCACAGAGAACGCAATTGCCTAATTCAGTGTTGCAAGTCCTACCAGATAGCAAAGCACCCACAAATTAGCACTCACTCCTTTGTGAGTCCCTCCTCCGGAGGGTAAGGGAGACGATTCCACTTCAGTGAGCTACAGAACAGACTCCAAAACTGGAACGGTTGTCAGAAGGCACGTTATACACAGATCCTCCTACCAACTCCTACAAGAAAAGATTACCTTCTTTCAGCTAGAACAAAGAACTATTAAGCGAGACAATGGGCCTAGCAGTATCGGTGAACCATCTGTCATCAAGTGTTAGACATTAGCAATATCTTTTTTAAACCAAGCCAATAGAAGCCCCCAGCCACTGTTACAATGGCATATAAGCACAGATGAAAAGTGTCAGCCTAATTTTTCCTTGTTTTAACTCCTTCCACTTGGTCTGTTCTGTTATTGCTGCTTTCTGGAGCAACCCCAGAGCATGCCAGACCATGCAAATTTCACACAATAATCATCAAACTAACACTTTGCATCACATTTCACGCCAGTGCACTAGAGTTGGCTCTGGGGAGCAGCCTGGTTTGGTCTGACAGCAGGCAACCAGGAGACTGACGACAAAGAGATGCTTTCTCCTCTGGACCCAGCTCTCCCAACGCCAAGGGACAGCTATCCAGAACATCTGCATTAGCTTTCCACAGCCCAAATGCCAAAGGCAAAGGGGATCTGAGTCATGTGCATACCTCTGCTAGCTGATAAGCAGCAAGCAGCCAAGTTTAGGATATGAGAAGAAACTTGAGATTAGACTGAGACACAGCAACCTGAGAAGAGCAGGCTGGCCCTATGTGTGGTACCAGTTATCAGCCTCCTCTGCCCAATCTGAGCACTCCACTCACGAGATGGTTTGGTGGGTGAATGTCAAAACCCCGGTTCTGATGATTGGGTTGCACAGAGCAGACCAAGCCAAAACAAGATAAAGAGCTAGAGAGCTACCTGGCTTTGCGGATTAAGCTCTGCAGTTTAAGAAGGAGTTGTCCTATATCTGGCTTATTTATATCTTTCAGTTTCCAGCCCAAAAGCCTGATCTTAAAACTTTACTAAGTAAATATTTTCTCTCCTTGACTGCCAAGCTTTCGCAGTGCTGCAAGAGAGCTGAGTTTGGGTGAAATACTGGACATTTAAGTTGTTTTATTTTCCTAGAGGTAGGGAATACACGTAAAGCAACACACTTGCCTGAAAGACTTACAGTCCAGATCCAGTTTAATCGGAGACTGGGGAATTTTTCCTTCCATGAAGGGGCTGCTACCACCAAATGCCGAATTTTAGGAAGAGTTTTCATCCATCAGATTTAAAGGAGCACTCCCTCCCACTATTTGCAAACAGTGAAGAAAAGTGGGTAGAGGTCTGTGCAGCTGGGGACAGCTGGGGTGAGAGGACAAACTTGGCCTGACTGGACCTTGCTTTGCCTCTACACCAGATCACTAGTGATATCTACTTGCCATCCAGCTGGTCAGTAAGCCTTCCTACGTGAAATCTTTTGATGGTCCTAGATCAGGGAGGTCTATATCACTGCTCATTAGCCCAGCTGGTGCTTCTGCATTTTTAGCAGAGAGCGAGATCTCACTTCTCAGGGATTAGNTTGCATTTTTAGCAGAGAAGCCAAGAAAAGAGTGAGATCTCACTTCTCAGGGATTAGTCCTCCAGCATTTGCACACATAGATTCACCTTGTCTGTCCCACAGGTGATGGACGGATGGTCATGACCAAGCATTACATCTGGTTGAATTAGGAAACACTTCACTTCGGTGAGGATGGAAACCACTAAATCTCAGCAGGGAGGCAGTAACTGAGAGAAGCCAAGTACAATGGGAAGTAAAACAGATTAGCCATGGTTTGTACTTACCACTTGAAATAGCCTCAGAGAGTGCACACATGGTCAGGTTCTGCGTGGTGAAGTGCTGGAGTTTCTGTGCACCTTTTCCCTGAGCTGGGAAAGTAGCAACTTCCAGCCAAGAGGCTTGAGGTGCTTTAAGACAACGAGACCGTAGGTTCACAGGAAACAGGTTTCAGGGCTGTCAGTCTGGCTTCTTTCCCTGTCCAGAAAAGTTATTTCAAAGACAAAGACAAATATAGACCAGTTCAATTAAAAAAAAATGGAATATGAGCCAGAGGGGCAGTTATTGCTCGTTCTCACCTGGCAGGAACAGAAATGATATGGAACAGGGACTTTGATAACTTCAGCCATTTGACCGCATGACTAAACTGTACAAAGTGACTGATGTGGAGACTGAGTAGGTGTGACGGTGGCATGGATAATTGCGTGTGCAAAATAGATAATGTAGCTCTTCTATGACCTGCTCTGGTCACTGCGAAGTTGCACAATTTTCATGGTAACTAGAAATGCAAACGAAGAAGGCACTCTGCTCCTCAAATGTTTCCAGTGGCTGGTCCTTTGTGAAGCTCCTCTTGGGCTTTTGCAAGTGGTGTTGTCAGAAGCATTCAGCAATGGCCTCTTTCTGCAGCAAAAAAGTTAATAGGAACAACATTTACAACTGCTTTCAGTGAACACCTTACAAAAGTCAACAAGAAACTGCAATTTCTTTCCAACATAAAGGTCATTTAGCATTGGATACAGGCATTTTAGTGTGTCAAAGAAGCTAGAATATCCTGTTCCAACATGCCCATCTTTTACACAAGAAAAACCATGATTGGTGTGACAAGTTGTAATAGACAAACAGCTATGCTCTGCCATTCTTCTGTGTGAAAAACCCCTTTAGCCCCTTACTTTATCAGGCCTAAAGTCATTCCTTTGGCAATAAGATCAACAGAAACCTCTGCATTTTCTTCCAACAGTTAAATTATTTATGAGCTTTGAAAATAATCCCACTTTGTCTTCTAACCCTAGTTTTGCATATATACATGTTTTTTGCCATGTCGACCCCTGTGAATTCTTCAGCTAAAATATGCATTCATTAGAAAAACATTTCAGGGTATTTTTTTCTCTCCTCTTTATCTGCTTGTTTGAATATGTTGTAAACTTGATTAATGTTGCCTTCTAATCTCTTTTTTTCTAGAGAGAACACCTGGAGCTCTTTTAACCTGCCTCAAATAAAAAATAAAACTCAAAAGCCAAACAACCTAAGTTGCAATGTCACACCTTTACAAACCTTTCCTTTCCCTGGCCATCCATTGCTCCTCTTCTAAAAGGGTGGACACATGGGCAAAACTTGTGTCAATGAACCTACAGAGTCATGGGTTTCTTCTAAGCCCCCTTCCTTATGCTCTCAGTAACCTGCTTAGTTTTTAGCCTCTCTCTGACTAGAATAGTTTGGGGAGATTTATGACAGCAATTCTTCTGGTTCCTTTCACAATGTGTTTTCCGCTATTCTCATCTATCGCTCTGCCAACATGCATCATTTATTTAATACCAGTCAGTAGCCACATTAAACCTTTTTTTTCTTTTTTTGAGGACATTTCCTCCTGTACCTGGGGAAATTTTGCAGGTAAATAAAGTCTGAGCCAATGTTCTTGGACCTGCCTTTTCTGCCTCCATCCAAAGCTTTCCATGGACATCAATCATCCTTGAACTAGGATTCTTCTCATTTTAATTATGCTAATATCACCATAATTTCATTCTCGTTAACAGCAATTGAGTTTCAGTCTCTGCAGATGGTAGAGCTGGACAGTTACCAAGCCACATGCCATCTTGAGAGGAGTGTATGGACCAGTGCTTAGCCTATGGCAGTGTTACTCATCACCATTTCTGGATTGCATCACTTCACTCTACCCATTTGTGAAATGACATATGCCTTTGCCTCATATCTGTTTTGAGGTTTACAAAGGAGGTTTTTAAAATACAAAAGGGAGTCTGTTGCCCAACTGCCTCATTCTTGTTAAAATATTACCTTGCCTGCTTTGATAAATTCAGGTGAAGGCTACAGCAGAAATATGTTATCCATTTAAAGTGTGGCTACAAAGAAGACGGAGGCTCTCTCTTCACAAGGAGCCACATGGAGAAGACAAGGGGCAATGGCTACAAGTTGCACTGGGAAAGGTTTCATCTCGATATAAGAAAGAAATTTTTTACAGTGAGAACAGTCAATCACTGGAACAACGTACCCAGGAACGTGGTAGAATCCCCATCACTGGAGGTTTTCTAGATGCAATTGGACAGGGTGCTAGATAATCTCATCTAGGTTCCCTTTCCCACAAAAGGTTGGACCAGGTGATCTTTTGAGGTCCCTTCCAGCTTGGCAAGCCTTATGATTCTATGATTGCTATAGATGTGCATATGTTACTACCATGGACACCACCCCTCTGAACTTCCCCAACAGAGCAGATATAGAACCCAAATCACAGCAATGCTGATGGGAAGGGACCTCTGTGGTTTTCTCATCCAACCTCCTACTCAAAGCAGGTCTGTCTGCTGGCCATGCCCCTTCTTATTCTCATGAAATAAAAGTATCAAAGGCTATACAGGTAGATTTGCACAACCTCCGTTATACCTATGTTGTGGTACAGGCACCCAATGCAGCCCTCTCCTTACCATTGTCCAACCTGGTAGATCTACCAGAGTTTACTGCACTTCCCTTCTGGACTGGGTTTCTTTTCAGGAAAACAAATGTGGGTAGGGAGGGTGCTGAGCACAAAACCATTTACCCAAAGAAGTGTTGAGGTGTACAGAGGGACAAGGACTTCAGTGCACACCGTGTACTCTGCCTCTGCCCCACACAGTAGTTCCAGTTCCACCCAGTGGAGAAGAGGTGGTTTCCCACATGCACAATGGATAGTTTATCACTGGCTGCCCTCATCAGGCAAGTCCAGCCTTACTATTTGTGGATTGGAGCCAGGACATAGTGCATGCACAGCCCTGTTGCTAGAACTCATCTCTAAGATGAGAGAAGGGTGACTTGAGGAACGGTCACTACCTCTTGGCTGATATGCAGAGGAAGCTTCAACTTAGACCTGGCGACAGGCCAAAAATCAGTACAGTGTAGACCAAACTGCACCAGTCCTGCAGGAAGAGCTTGACATTGTGACTGCAAGCATGAAGAATGATATTACCTGGATTCAATGTTTTTTTATGCTGAGTACAAAGTCTGGCACAGCCGATAGAAAAGATGATGGACTATTGCAGCCTTCTGGGCTGGAGAACACATTAAAATCTCTGCAGGAGATGATATCTGACCAACTTCTGATGCAACTGTTGTCTCTTCCTACTCCATTTGACAGCTGACCTCCCTGATACTCTGGTAAGACACAGATGGTAGCTGCAGAGCTGAGGTAAACACAAAGTGGTCTCTGACAACCCAGAAGAGTCACTGTTTTCCCATCCCTTTATGCTTAGAACACCCTAAATCAGATGGCAGTCTAGGATCTGAGCCAGACCTATCTCCCCCAGGCATTCAGAGCGTGCAAGGAACGAAGAGGTGCTGTAGTTGGAAGGGTGGGAAAGTTTTGCTCAGATTTTGTGTTGCAGCAGGTCTTCTCCAGACACTTTTAGGATGTATTTTTAATCCATGTCAAGGACTTTTATTTTCTTTAATAATTTCATAAATTTTGTGAAGGGAAAGAAGTAATTCAGGTACAACCATACACAATATAGTGAATAAATGATCTACTAGGATCAAAAACTGGGAAAGCTTTGACATGAAGAGCAGCACAAAACCAACTGTCTTTTCTCAGGTTTAAACCAGTGGAATGTGTGTCTGCACTTTGGGGTAGCTAATTTGGTGGGAAATTAATTAAAACATGAGAGTCAGTCACCTTTTAAGGGCAAAAGGTCTTGAATTCTGCTTACTGATCAGGATGACACCAGTATTTATGCTGATGGCCAATAAGGGCATTTCTGACTCCAATTTCATTTCCAGAAAACATTAACGCTACCTCACGGTGCGTTATTTGAATCAGTGCACGTCGCCAGAGGTTGAATAAGACGGTTTCTCCACACTCCACGACAAAGTACCGACACTTACTAAATTATGCTGTTAAATACTGTAGTATGGCTATAAAATACAATGAAGGCCTGTGGAAAGATGCCAGCCCTTTTCTGAGAAAGAAAGAGCACTTTTTGGAACCCTGCCTGTGGCCCGTAATTTTCACTTCCTCCCACTACAGTGTGAAGTGACATGAAAGGACTTGTAAAGTCAAGTCCGGGAGATTGGTGGGGTTTTGAAGGAGTGAAGCTAAAGTTAGATCATGAACGGTAGCATTTGACCTACTTGAACTTTGTGGGGAAAGAAGGAGGGAGTCAAATCTCCCACATGTCTCCCTGGCAGACCTCACTGGAAAAAAAATTGAATTCCAGCCTGCAAAACATACATTTTTCAGCCCAAATGGGGCCAAAATGTTCAAAATATAGAAACTTTTAATGAAGAAAACTGTTGATTCACAAGCAGTAAAACTTTCCAGAAAAGTTGCCAACTACCAAGATAGTTCAGTATGTCATGGGAAATAGCATTCAGTGAAGGAGAAGGACCAGTGGCAGAGGATGGAAGCACGGCTTATACAAACTGAGGCTCCTGTCAGGTTCGGCAGCAATGCACATGGACCCTGACACATGCAACTAACAACTAAGTCCTTTAAGTCCAGCAGGCTCAAAATGAATTTTTTTCTTATTAGTAATTACCAAGGAGGTGAAGGATGGAAGAGGAGTCAAGATTGACTTTTCTTTGTGGAAAATATTTCAGCAGGAAAGATTTGTCCTTCACCAGTGGCCATAATCTGACTTTTCACACTGTATGTGTGACTATAACCCTAAAACTCTTCATTGCAGGAACACAGACCAAATGATGGTGCCTGACCCACAAAGCTTAAAATCTAACAGAGGAACAACAACAAAACCAAAACCAACTATTCAGGTCAACAGAGAAAAACCCTATGACAGCACCTGACAAACAACAGGTCCAAAACGCTGCCCACCTGTTTACTACCACATTTCTACAGGGAGTGGTTAGTTTATTAGAGGAAGGATGAATCAGAGATACAGAATTATGAGATGGAGATGGGTGAGCAAAATTCCACGAGACTTGTCTTCCTAGGTCCATGCATTATCTTCACGTATTTCTTACATGCCTGCACCTACAAATTTATACACAAACCCAGCATCCAGTCAATCTCTGGAAATAGAACAACGACTCAACTTAAAATGTGTGTCCTTAGTTGTCTTGGGTGTAGCCTTCTTGCAGATTGTCAAAACTGGAAAGCAGCAGAATTTTCTTAGTGACAATGTTTAAGGAGACGAGATCTTGGACTTAGCCAAAGTGCCCTATATTCATTTGCTGGGCCTGGTGTTAGCTGGAGTTGACTCTTCATTAAACACTGTCTCTAGAGCAGACTGAGCTTGAGGCATGATTTTCAAATTCATTACAAATTCAGAACAGCTCTGGTGGCTGCAGAAACTCTTCACAGGGTTCCTAGGGATAACTGTCAGCAAAGCTCAGAGCTACCTTATTCCAGCCAACCTACTTCTTAAAACTCTGTCCAGTCCAGGCACGTGTGGACAGTGATTGCCAGAAGTACTTCTTAGGAAAAGGATTTGAAAGGAGTTTTTAAGGTTACTGATACAGGGCAGCGGGGACAGCTCATGCCCAGCCCCTCCTGCCATTACAATGGAGGAAAATAGTGCTAAAAAGCTCTTTGCCTGTGTGCCAGGATCCCTGACACGTTCAAAAAAGGTGCACGTACCATGCAGGTAAACATGATCATCTTCCAGGGGGTGCAGGCTCCGATGGGTGGACCTGAAATGCAGCAAATGGCATTAAGGAAGGTGTTAAGCCTTGCCACCCAAAATAAGGTTATATCAAAATCCCCCATGCTAGCAGTGTAGGAGTCACTTTCCTTTCCACTCTTTAGCTTTTTTCTCATCTCCACTGTACTCATGGAGCAAATTCTCAGTGCAATTGGTCACACCAGTTCAGCTGGGGACAGAGACGAGTATCAGGAGAGGAACAAAGTATGCAGGAGGGTCCCTTTTACATTTTCAAAGACACAGACTGTATTTTCCCCTTTCCCTCAGGCTCCGTCACTCCACTTTTGACTCCTACAAGTAGCACTTGGAGAGCAAAGAAAGTGGGGGAGAGGTGTGAGAAAGCTGAGTTGTATGCCTGGAGGAGAACAGGGATTTGGGGCACTGGCAGATGAGCTCTGCAAACATCGCCATGATGTCCTCAGGTCCTGCCACATGCTCCTGCATCCTCAGCCCCTACCACGGGCTCCCTCACACATCAAGGGTGCTGGAGGAGCGTCCTGGATTGCTGACCAACTGAATCCATAAAATGCCAGAATGCCAGAAACAGGCAGAGGCTTCCCTCTCTGCTGCAGGAATGAAGGGTTGGTAATAAACAGCTGGGGATAAATGGCAGCACCTTCCGTCACCACTGCTGTCTACTCCATGAGCAGCTGTTGGACAGTGACAGGGAGGGCAGAGAGAGGGATTTAGTGAACAGCTATGGTCTCCCTGACAGCATGCATCGAAATCATTCCCCCACACCAGCCATCTGCAGACAGGACTGGTCTTGGTCCATGGTTTGTCTGGCTGTAGGATGTCATCTATTTCTCTACCTCATACTTCCCAACGTGACAATTTCCTTTTAGCACGAATCTCTTTCCTCCACCTCCTTCTCCCCATTATAAATACATGAGTATGTGTGTTTCTTATTTTTTATGTGATCTCTCGTAACTGCCAAAAAAAAAAATCTCTTGACATAAATCCTTTTGGCTTGGGTTTCTTGACAAATATGTGCTAGTTTTTCTTTATCCCTCACACCTCTCTCCTCTCCACAAACCTTCAGCAGGAGTTTCTGCAAACTCTCAGCTCTCAAGTCCTCATCATGAAGCACCTCAGGAGAAGTCACTGTGATGAAGCTAGGGCAGGAGAACGCTTCCTCTGCCTGTGGAGGGTGCATAGGACAGGGAGTGGGCATCTGCAGCGTACTCTGTCTCTGCAGATATTTTGGGTTCCTCCATTGCATACATCCCTCCAAGCACAGCTATGGTGAAAATGGTCCCATCTAGCTTCCAGTGCCTACATCTGAGCCTGAGATCTACACCAGCATTTGGGTCAGCAGATCTCTCTAGTCAACAGACCCAGCTGCCTCATCCGATGGCACGCACAAAACCTGTGGCAAAGAGCAGAACCGAGCCCCAAACCCCAAACCTTCATGTGCTTCTTGAGTGCTGCAGTCATGAGGCTGCTCCCTTACGCTCTTCTTGGCTGCAGGTTGAGGTGCAACATTGAACTGTCTATCTGAACTGACACTTGCTCAGAGGATTCGGCACTAAGTTGGCCCATGCAGTGTAAGTCTGCATCAAAGCGCTTCGCTCTACATGCTAGAGTTGGCAGTAAAGGAGAGGGGAGGCAGAACAAGTACAGCATACAGAGAGAGAAAAGGAGGTCCTCGCCCCTGGCATTGAGGGCTTGATGGAATTGCTCTGGGTCCAGATGGATCCAGTCAATAGTTTTGACTCCCCTACAGAAATTCAGACTGAACTTACAGACCTCATGGGCGCAGAGGAAGGAAACAAAGGAGGGTTTTGCTAGGACTCACCTGTACCTAAATTCTGGGCAGTGAATGAAGGAAATGCCTAAATTTCCTGTCTAGTCAATGGGGAGGGACAGATGTTTTTCAAGGCTTCAGAGATACTTCTGTTACTTAAGCTGGCAGACAGGATCTTGAAAAAACACCCTCTCAGGTGGCTGGCTAGTAAATGTCATTGCTTCATGAGTGCAATGGCTTCAGTGGCTACCTAAAATATAGACACAAGCCCGGTGCCTAAGCTAGGCAGACCTGCTAATACTCAGCTTTTGTATTTTAACCTTACCAGAAGCTCCTGTTATGGTGAAATATATGGGGCAGCAGAGCATGGCAGCAGAGCTAAAGCCCATAGATCATGGAGTTAAATATCCTACTGTAGGTTAAAAGTGAGTGCACACAATTTCAGCCCACGTGTTGGCTGAAGTTATGAGCACGCGAGAAAAGGGGATTTATAATGAGAATTGCAATTCAGCCTCAATTATAGTGCACGACTGTCTGCACACTATAAACTGGAGGTTTAATAATGAGGCAAGTAGGCTGAAGGAGAGAATTTCATTGTGTCTGTTTCACAGCCTGGAATTCTTACTAAATTCATCAGATCACTTGAGTTCTCCTGACAACTGTAGCAGTATAACTAATTTTAAAGGGGTTTATTGTACATTAAGACTGCAACAAAAGATACAGGCAGCGAAAACCTCATAGAGAAAGAGAACTCCAGATTGAGGACTATAATGTATATGAGATTTGAAAGAAGTAAGTGCTAAAAGATGTAGACAGCAGTTTTTCAGGGTCCTTAACCTTGATGAATAAATGAATAAAATCCCTTAAAAAATTGCAGTGTTTCTTTCAAGTCATTTCCAGCATGTTAATGATCAAGAGAAGCTGAGAAAATTGCTGGGAAAGGAGATGACTTTCCTCAATATGCTCTTACCACAGAGACTATGAGACAGACCTGAATTGTAAGCAAATAATATGCATTGCAAAATACAACAAAGGAAGCGAAGAACAGAGGCTCTTTAGCTGTCCATAATGCATTTGCACACAGGTGTGTTGACTGCAGGACTTTGTGATGTTGCCAAATCAAAGCTTTAATGGAGATTTGGAGCCTTCCAGCTTTTCTATATCCAGGTACTTAGACAGGGCTCTCCTGTATTGTATTTGCTTACCTTACTACCCCAAAAGAATGAGAATAGGACCCAAATTGAAAGAGGACACAGAGAATACACAGAAGCCTTTATTTACCACCATAAGCATCCCACCCACCAGGTAGAACCCCCCACCAGCCAAAGGGGCCTGAGTTGCCCACCTCCCTCATTTCTATCAGCAAAGTCTCCTAGGTATTGCTGGAAATGTTAAAGACACATCAATAGACAGCACAGCATCTCACCCCTCAATGCAGTCCACAAAGGAGACATCTCACCACCTTCTGCAAGATAGGAAGGGAACGTCTTGTTGGTGTCCTGGCCTTGCCCCAGGAGGTGCCGAGGACTGGAGGAAGGTGCAGCTGAGACAGGGAGCATCAGGCACTGATGGGCAACTTGGCTGCTGAAAGTGGGGGTGCTCCCAGATTAAACAAACTGTCAAAGGAAATGGCAAATGAGAAAGGGGTGCTGAAGACTGAAATTTTGAAGGTATCATCTCCAGCAATGTTTTCACCTCTCAATTTTACTGGCTGACAGTGCTTGCAGGTAATGCTCTTGTCTCTCCCCAGCACCCACATCACCCACACACCCCTCTTCTCTCCTGGCCCCACCAACCTCTAGCTAATAATGTAGCTGATTAGATCTTTCATCATTTTTATTGTTATCCACCCGCAGATTAATAAAACAGCTCTCCGGCTGTTTCTGGCTGACCACATTCCCTAATTTATCATAAAGGCTTTGCCTGAAATACTTCCATGTGACATGTGGGGAGAGTTGCAGTCCCTCCCAGCCAAGCATATCTGTGAGAAAGCACAGCACAATGGTCCTCAGTGATATAGCCCATATTCTCACCACACAGAGCAGAAGTTAACGCTCCGCAACCAAGCTGCTAAAGCAAAATTACCAGAGATTGGTACCAGAGGCACGGAGGTGGAAAAATGGGGAGTTAACTCCAGCTCACTGGAGCACACTGCTTCATACCTGTACCGTCTCTTAATACAAGGGAATCTGCTTTTAAAGCACTCCAAATTTTCTTTTTAAAGACAGTAATTACAAGGGTGACTTAACATTGCCTCAGGGACTATTCTGCAAGAATTGGAAGACTTGATCCCTTAAAAGTCAAGAAGCTGGAGGAATTGTGAGACCGGCAATGGATATTTTTTTCCTAACTTTCTTCTTCTTCTCCCCTCTCCTCCCCTCCACTCCCTTCCACTTGCCTTGCTCTTCCCTTCCCTCCTCTCTTCTTCCTCCCCTCCCCTATCCTCCCCTTCCCTTCCCTCCCCACTTTTCAGGGTACTGATTTAAAGAAATGCAAAGCTCAAATGTCTTGCAGTCAAAAGGAGGATTTGAGCTCACAAATTCAAAAACAATCCCCTCAAAGTCATACAGAGCTCTATTGAACTAATGGTGTCAGCCATTTACTTTGAGGACATGACATTCACAAGATGAAGATGAGTTCATCTTTGCGTGGCCAGTGTTATACTGGGGGCAACGGAGACCTATTCACTATTTTCCAACCCAAGGTAAGAAGAAAGTTAAAAACTTCTGTCAACTAGATATTTTTGTAGGATTTTTCCTGTTTTAAACGGAACAACATAAACGATTTTCTAAATACTGACAGAGGAAACAAAACCAAAAAGGTAAAAAACTTTTTATCAAATAAAAAATGGAAAATTTCTACAGAACTGATAATGTTTTATAGAAAGATTCCGTTTAATGAAAAAGTCCATTTTCTGCTGAGAAACACTTTCAAGGGATACATTTCAGTCAAGACTGTCAGCCTTTCAATCACTGACTGATGCCCTAGTTTACATCCCCCATGCTAGATGCTGTGCAAAGACGCAATAAGCAATCTTTGGCTTACGGAGCTGGGATCTCATTTTGGGAAGAGATGAGTGTTACAAGAAATGGGATGGAGGTGCAATAACGAGATCCCAGGGATACAGTAACCAACTGTGAGAACAACCCAAGGGTAGAGCAGTTTGAAAACAAATAGCTGCCTCCCAGCCAGCTATGCCTTGGCTGACTCCACGCAGGTAACCTCAGAGATGTCTGGAAGAGTCTTCAGTGGGATCTTAAGAAAAGATTGAACTGAGAGGGAGTCTGTGACCTTTCAGGCAGTGCAGTGGCAGCGATGTACAAAAGGACATGCAATGAGGATGGAGCAGGAACTAAAAGACCCTGGAGCCCAGGAAACAGTCACTGGATTTGCACAGAGGGCAGACAGGGGAGATATGAGCTCCCTCCTCCACCCAGACACA
Organism: Pelecanoides urinatrix; assembly: GCA_013400755.1. Lineage (NCBI taxonomy): Eukaryota > Metazoa > Chordata > Aves > Procellariiformes > Procellariidae > Pelecanoides > Pelecanoides urinatrix. The sequence continues at coordinate 14,702 of VZTQ01001700.1, forward strand.
CATCCAGTTGACTTGCACTGCTCCTTGGTAAAGCCAAGCATCCTTATCCCCTGTAACACAAGGCCATGGAGAACTGCCATGATTGCTGACTCATTAAGAAAAGGTGAATGTATCTCTGTGCGAGCTCGGAACAAGCAGGAGAAACACAGAGCTTCTTCTGAGGAAAGTCAGTCTCTTCCAAGGAAAGACATTTTTCCTACTCCAATATCCAAAATATTGACCTCACTTGGATCAGCTTCTGGTGCAGTTATACATTCCTCTCTTCTTTCTTCCATTTTTCCCTATTCTTGTGTCTCCTCCTCATTTTCATCTGAACTATCCAAAATAAGATTTTCTGTGAACTGAAGAACCAGGACTGATTTCCCATGATTTCATGACTCAAGGCGAAGTTCGTGTGTGTGTGTGTGTGTGTGTGTGCGCTCTTCATTGTATTACAGGAATTCTGTGCTTACCATGACCTGTCTGTCAGCCGGAGAAGACAGAGGGTATAATACTTGTGAACATCAGTAGCAGGTTAGAGGAGACCTTTCCTCCAAGAAGATGCCTATATTCACAAAACATGCAGGAGCTTAGTAACTTTCAGATTTCTTTCTCCTCTAGCTAAAACTTCTTCAAGGGGGTTAAACATTAAAATGAGACAGGCACCAAGCAGCAGACCAGCACATGCAGTACAATTGCATTAACCCTTCCATCCTTAAGAAGCCAGACCTTGGTGACTCACATCCCCTCCTCCATCTGCCTGACAGTCAGTTCATGCATCCTGCCTGGCTGCCTCCAGACCCAGGTTATTTTATATCCTCCATCAGCCTTGCCTTTTCCGCCCTTCCCCTTTACCCCTCCAAAAGCCACCTGAGACAGAAAACAGCAGTTAAAAAGATTATCAGGAGACAGTTTCTGGAACAGAGACCTAAGCAACAAGTCCCTCATGAACAAGTGATACTCTGCCCAACCAAGACCAAAGAAAACCCTGACAACATCAGCCTGCAATGAACAAAATGCAGCTTCGCTTAGATTCCCCAGGCCAGAGAGGACATGGGTCTAATTTGCAGCTCACAACCCAGCTCTGCAGTGACAGATGCTGCCTGGAACTGAAGGAGAAATGACAATGCAGGGCCGTTTCCTTTGAGAGGCTGTGCTGTCACCATGGAGGCAGACAGTGCGCTCTCAACAAGTTTATCTGCAAAGTAACATGAAAATTCCTCACAGCAGGAGAGATTTGACGGGACGTGCCTAGCACAGCTTTATAAAAAGGTTTCTTCAAATGCTTCCAAATCCCATGCATCTTTTTCTTGCTTTATCATCCTTTTCAACATCCTTCTTTCTCTTGCTTTTTCTTTTTTCTAATGCCTCCACAAGGTATGTTTATCGACATCAAAGCACATTCTCATACAGCTCATTTTTTCCCTCTGAATCCACTCTTGCAAAGTCCAAACCTACTAGTACTCTCCACACCCAGCGACTTCACCAGGAGCAAAACTTGCCTCTGTGCATGAAATCTCCTTTGAANTCCATTTCAAGGAAGAGCTCAGCCATGCTCCATCAAGCTCTAGAAGCATGACTGTGTTTGCATGGCGTAGGTTGGAAGATTTCTGAAGCCCAGAGCTGGTCTGCAACTGTATTCCAGACAAAACTGCTTCATACAGGTGTTTTCTGCTTTCCTAGTGTGTTATCGTTAAAAACACCAAGGCAAGACATGCAGGATCTTTTCACTGTCTTTAAAGTCCAGACCTGGATCCCAACTGGATGGTAAGAGAGACTTCATCTCCAAACCCTTCTCCTCTGTCCTGCTTACAGCACATTACTTGGCTTTGCCACTCTACTGTCTTCATCCCAGGAAAACAGGTTTGTCTTCCTGCCATCCTCACCTAGCAGAGCCTTACATCTCTTCTTGGCACTGGCAGTGCCATGGGGTCAGGCTGGGCTCAGGAGCCGCCTCGACGCAGCTCTCTCCATCTTTTCACAAATTCCAATTGGCAATTGGCTATGGGAAAGATGGAAAATGAGCTAAAGGATGTATATTCACTTTCCTCGGTGTATAAAGGGCTGTGTGTGTTGGGGTGGCAATGGGAGGAGAGAAGGTGAAAGGAGAGTTGGAACTGTGAAGTTTGAAGGTGAAAAAAGTCTTTATATCTGGATTAGTGGAGTCCTGGGGCCTTCAAAAATAGTTAAAATTCCCTTTTTTGAGTAATGGAGAAGTAGTTTGCATTGATCTTAAGAATTTGCTTATAGTTTTCCCTGGAGTTCAATGTACTGGGGAGTGCAAAGCTGACACAGCTCAAAAGTTTTATGAACCTCAGGTAACAGCGTGAAAGGAAATTTTAATAAATATTACATTTATTTAAATTTAATTTTTTTCCTTGTTAATAATAAAAGCCAACCTTGGTCTTCTGGGCTTTTCTCATATGCCTGCTTAATACAGCAGCTGAATCGTGGAATTATTTATATTTTAACTTCGTTTTCAGTAAATCGTCAATCATTCACCTTTCAAAAGCATTAAATTCAGAGATGAACAGCAGGGGAGAGGGACCCTGAAAAATAAATATTGACTTTCAGGGGTTTGTTTTGGTTTTTTTTTAAACACAGGGTTAGAAATAGAAGATGTTATGGGTGATGAGTAAAGCACAGAAAAAGGAAAAGACACTTGTGCCTATAGATTTCTTCCCATCACAGTCCTGCAGCTCTATTTCTGCTTTATTTGCAGAAAGCTACAGCAGCACCAATGGGTTGTGGCCCTTGCTGGCTTAAAGAGGCACTTGGCCGAAAATGTGGGGTCTGGTCGTCATTGAGTGAATGGTCTTCTTCACAGAGGATACCTGCTACTAGCCATGGATACTGGTATTTTGAGCAATAGCTGAGATCCCAAGGAAAACCCAAGCAAAAGACGCATGATAGAGTTGAGAAATCCATCAGGATTGCCGTATAGTGACCCTTATGCTATGTGAAGACTCCAAAGATTCTTCCTTTTAAGGTCAGCAGCCCAATCAATGCCTAAAGATGACGGACTGTTGCTACGTGTCTCTCCTGTCCCTTGGGACAGAAAGACTACAGCCAGCCAGCTGCTCCCTTGGGTGCTCTAGAAGCCTTCTGGAGGGTTCTCACCTTCCTGTGAATGAAGGCACCTCTTCAATCCCCAGGTAACATCTGCGACATCCACCCTCTACACCAATCATCTCACCTGTTACTCCACCCTCTGACCTACCTGAAATCCTAGCCCATGCAGGCTAAAATCCAGCAAGAGAGGCTACATGTCAACTACGTGGAGAGCAGACAATGCCATACTTCATGTGTTGTGCTCATGACCACTTCAGGGATCACTCTAGTCAGAGCTAAAAACTACAGCAAGAACAGCCTAGCCTGCAATCTTGAACATAACAGGTCACAACACTGCAGTGAGTCACCTGACAAGTTGGGTTCAACTACAGTTGCACAGTCTTGATTCAAAGACATCAGGAGATGAAATCT
>VZTQ01001702.1:0-58173 GCA_013400755.1 Pelecanoides urinatrix
CGTTTTTCACTCATTCTGAGAGAAAAATTCCTACCAGTTTCCATAAGATAAATATAACTTATCTAATAAATTATATTAATAATAAAAAATCCAGTAATACATAAAGAAGATAGAAATAGATGTTGTGGGTTCAAGCCTGTGTGTCTCTTCTTTTCATCCCTTATGCAGGCAACTGAGCATTCAGAGCACCAAAAATTTCCTATTATGTCAGCAAAGCATTACAAGATGACATATTTTGGCTGTTAATGAATGAGGTTTGGATTTGAAGCAGTAAGATATTTCCTGCTGGTGCCTATTTTTTAAGTGTCTTCAGCTTCCACTTTTCATTTAAGATTGTTAATTGTTCCTCACATTGGATGTGTAAAGTGCATTTGCTGTTGTTCAGGTCCTTTGAATGTATGTCACTACAGACGCATGCTTAAATTATTTCACATTTTCCCTTGCATCAGCAATTTTGTGCTGGGTTTCAAAATCCTTGGATGCTTTTATTAGACTTTTTTTTTTTCTTTGTAACTCACTCTTAGATCCTTTAAACAACATTGGTCAAGGCTGACTCTGTGCCACAGGCTTTTATTACCAGTTCATGGGTCTGTCTGGTTGTAGATTTGGTTTTCATATATGTTTGCAGTGTTGTTTTCCACCCAGGATTAAGAAGTCATGAGCCTTACATCTTGTCTCATGTCTCCAGTTTGTATGTACCTTGTTAATGACAAGCCTCAGTTTATAATTGCCATCGAATTATGATCTTCATCAGCATGATACAGCAGTTGGCACTGTTTATGGGACACCATTAGAAAACTCCTTCTTCTATCAAGATACATCACCAAATGCATTATTTCTCTCATTATTTCTAGATCAGTGACTTCCACATTTTAAAGGACTTTAGGCTCTTAAAATACCCCACAGGACAAACAATACTCTGAATAAGGCAATTTAATTTTAAAGCATTTGTATTAGATCTGGCCAAAAGGGTTGTGATATTTTACACACAAAAAAATCAGGCATATAAAAGCATGAGAAAGCGTCGCATTACTCCAGCTAGGCAAAACTTATCTCCTTCAGATGTTCAGCAGTTAAGGACCCTTAAATGAAGGAAAATCAGCACTCTTGTTTCAGAAAAATAAGAGGGGAGTGTTAAGCAAAGAAAAGTGATACTGGGTTGTGGATTTCCATGCAGACACACCTGAAGCTTTCACATGCCATGGGTATGGCAGACAAAGTAGATCATCACTTACGCTATTTCTTCAACCTAAGTCTCCAATTTGGGGTACTCCCTACCTGAGGTCCTGGGGACGTGCTGTTGCAACTGACTGTGGTGGTGGTCACTCAAGTGGAGAGAGGACGTTGGTCCTGAGACACCGCAGGAGGATGCCCACTGAATTTGAGCAGAGTCTGAAAACACTTTTCAAGTTTGTGATAGCTGTGCCCGAGTCTCAGAGAACCAGTCGCACTGACTCACAGGAATGTTATGGGAGAACAAGATGAGTCGCAAGTGAATTGCTTCCTGAAACAATAACTGCTTTAGGCATTACTAAGCATTAAGAGAAATTCTGATTACTCTTGTGGCTTCCAGCCTGACACTGCTGTCAATTTCCTATTTGCTATGGCAACTGTCACGCTAAGCTGCGTGTCTCCGTGCAGTTACTCTCTTGGGGCAAGTGCCATCCCACCCAATTTAAGCCACTGAAAATTCACAGGCTTACCTAAACCAGCAGCCTCTGCTCCCTTTATGGTCACAGGGAAAAGAGAGCCACTTCTCATGACTGATTCATCCCGCCCTAAAGCAGGGCTCTAGGATGGGTGTGATAAATCACCTCCGGGAGGTGCCTGTTTCTCTTCACAGGGTGTGAAAGGAGCTTAGAGGAGCATGGAGACAAGATACCCAGCCCTCAGCCGCTGCAGCTCGGCTATATGACCTCCCCTTGCACGCTAGCAATGCCATATGGGAAGCACAAGGACAGGGGATGAACCAGTGCACATGCCTAAGAGCTCAGGGAGAAGTATTTTCTCTCATGACCTTCCTCATCCCCAGAAATGTAGCGGGGGTGAAGGTACCTGTCCTGGGTTCCAGCTGCACGCAGGGAAAGGGCAAATTGAATTTCTATCGTGGGATCCTAATTAGACACCCTCTCTTAGCATGTCTCTGCCTGTCCCTTCCAAGTCCTCTTCCCACGGCCGTCACCCACTGCACGGCATGTGTCTGCTGCTCGCTGGCCTCACCCCACAGCAGAGCTCACGGCTGGGGAATTCACACCAGCGAACCGGGTACAGCCGATCCTGGCTGATGCCGATTATTCCTTCCTGCTGTCGAAACCTGGACAATCGCTTACTACCTTTTGCAATGGTCTGCTCTTGAATATCACAATATTCTGCAGCAACAGACTAAGCAAACTTCAGAAAATCACTCAGCAAGCAGAAAAGGATGTTTAAAAACTTCTCATTTGCTAGCAAAAGGACAGTGCGTTTAATTCAAAGACTTGTCAGACTGCAGACTAGTTTTAGGCTTGGTTTGAAGACAGCTTGTTCACTGACTGGACTTTCTGGACTACTTTAAACAAATATGTTTTGCAATATTTCCCACTGTCTTTCCTAGATGGAGAATTCAGAAATAATAATAATTTTTTAAAAAGACACATTTTTAATTAGTTTGACACATAGAGATTGGATCCAGGCTAAAACTTTGCTCAGGACTTGTACATGGACACATTGCATAAATGGAGTGAGGTTCAGACTAGATATTTATGTCCCTGAGCTTCAGAGATGTTAGTCAGACTCCTTCTCTGATTTTAATTAAATTACCATGAGAAATTTCAGGGAGGGGGTTGGGAGCCACTATTTAAAGAGCTGTTTTAATCTGTGTTTCCAAGGCATTCTTTATCCTAGCCTGGTCTCATGCAGAGGTAAAACCACTGAACTGCTAAACACAAATATTTGTGGGCTTTCAAGATGCTTTGCTTTTTATCCCAAACCTAACAGGAGAGAAAGCTAAGCAATGAGTTTGCAAGATTTTCTTTTTTCCTTCTTTTTTTCCACCAGAAAAAATGTAAAGACTCATTTGTAAGCACCTACCCAGAGTTAATGTTTCTGAAAACCAGATCTGAGTGAGTCATGCAGAAAAATTACTCTTAATGCCAAAATTAGGTAGCTGAGTTTCACAACACCCAGGTCCCCTAACCTGAATTTATTTCCTTTCTGCCCATTTCCCACTGTGTCCCTCCACATTCCTCTGAGCCACCAAAGTGCTCACTGCGGCTGTGTGAGAACATCCCTTCCTATGGGAAATATTCATGTCTCTAGGAACTGCCATAGCAGAACTCATATCTCCCTCACCCTGTCCCAACATAATAAGAAAAAAAAGCAATTGGTCACAGATCATTGTTGCCCACGGTCATCCTTACTCATCTTGAGAGCCCCAGTGGTCAGCAAACAGCTGGATGTAAGTGAGAACAGCTCTGGGGAGATTTGACTTGCATCCAAGACTGGGTTTGTCCCTGCCTTGCCAAAGGGAAAACATAGGCGTGGTTTAAAGCACAACTGAGCTGGGCTCAAGAGTTGGCCAAAGGCTCTGTTGGGGTTACATGGGGGGTGTCTGCAGGCTCCTCTGCTCCAAAGCTTCTCGCAGTGTAACCGGAGTAAGCGCAAGGAGCAGATCTCACTTCCTATGCGCCAATTAGCAGTGACATCCCTGCTGTAATGTACACAGCTCTCTCGCTGCACGGAAAGGCAGTTCCTTGCGTGGCCTGTTAAATTTATCTATTCTCACGATGTTTTGCTGCTTTTTTATGAAAATCAGGTTCCAGACACTAAAATAAAGGGCATTTCAGTTCTTCCCTATACTACCTGCTGGCTCTGCTAGCAATGTCAGCTGATCATACATTCACGCTCAAGTTTGGGCCACAGTCAGTTCTCTTGTGGTATTTGTCTGCCTACAATGATTTAGTGAGACCGTGTGGCACTGTGGGGGGTGGCACCAGGAAAAGGGCACACTGGGATGGTGCTGGCCCATTGAGTTTCTGCACATGCCCAGTGCACAGGGAAAGTTACACATATAATAATAACTTCATGATCATAAAATACATAGAAATCAAACAGGTTTCTTCAGTGTCATTGTTCTGGTCCTCTCTCTCAGAACAGCTTCCTGCTATTTGTTCAGAGGGGGTTCTCAAGTCCACCTTTGAAAACACTACACCCACTTCATAAAATCCTGTTCCCCACTGCCTGTTATGGCTCTCTTACCTCCCTGCCAGCAGATCCATCTGCCAACTTAAACTCCATAAAAATGAGCTTTGACCTTTTCATAGAATCATAGAATCATAGAATAGTTTAGATTGGAAGGGACTTTAAAGGTCATCTAGTCCAACACCCCTGCCATGGGCAGGGACATCTTCAACTAGATCAGATTGCTCTCCAACCTTCCCATCAGCTCAGTTTCCTCCATCATCATGGGTGATTCCTCCACCTTCCCATGGAATGCTCAAGCCCATAACCTAAGCACAAACTCCACTCCACGATCTGCAGGTAATGCCCTTCGCCTGTCACCTCCAGTTTCAGAACATTCGAAGATTTAATCCTTCCTGCCTAAGTCTTATTTCAGACTGTATCATCTTTGGGAATGTCTGCATAGAGGCAGATGGGCATAAGCCAGCTGAAAACCACATAATGGCATCAAAGGGGTGTTATGCCCAAGCTAACAGACCCCTATTACAGCTTTTCCTCTGGCCTTGACACCAGTCTCATCTCTGTAACTCACACTACTCACCTCCACTCAAAATATTGCTGCTGGTGATCCTGGCATGGTCCTCCAGCTGCAGCGTCATCCTCTGCATCCTCCTCCTCCTCTTCATCAGGCGTGAACACTTTCTTGCAGCTAACACGCCTGCTGCCTTGTTGCACAGAATGCAGGAAGGAGTCGTTGAAATTGTAAGTCAGTCCCACTGCCCTCAGAAGAAAATATGGCACCGACTTGGAAACCATGACATTAATTATCAGTTTTACAGCTGCCTTCTCGCTACTTTGGCCCTCACAACCATGGAGAATTCAGGCTCGCTCACCAAAGTGTGCCATACAGAGGAGTTTGCAGCAGACAGCTGGTTCAAGGTTTTGCTACTCAAAACTAAGGTTTTCGTTAATTTAGGAAGCAAACTTTTTTTAATTCTTTTTGTATTTTTAACCGTAACACTGAAGTGTGCATGTAACATGCAAGCAGCAGTCTGACCCACTAGAAACTTGTTAAAATGCAGTTTCTGAGTCATCTTAGATTAAACAGTTCATTAGACCATCTCAGTAACCAGCATGGAAATTAAAACCAATGGGAATCTTCAGTAGCCCCTTCATTTTCTTTTCAAAGGATTAACGGCAACTGTTTTATTTGCTTATGAAGAGCTCCCAGATCTCTCAAAATTGTTAAGAACCATAGAGTTTCTTTTACTTACTCCCATCTCCGTTCCTTTTCTAGCAAGCGCACCAAACACCAGGCTAAGCAAGGGGCTATCGCTGGATCTGCGTTGTAGTATCAAGTTGCAGTGAGTTTGCAGCTTGGCTGGAAGTTCAAGCTGGAACCAGATGACTTACTTCACTACAGTTTCTCATGACATCTTGGTAATTAATGTCCCAGATCTCACTCCATCTCCTCTCTGAGGAGAGCAGCTCTTATTTAATTGCCTCATAATGTATACTCAAAATGAATACTTGCCTAATTGTCCCTAGACAGATGCTTGGATGAAAGCCTGTGAGAAAGCATATAGGCTGTAACACTGAATAAAGGCCCACAAAGCACAATAAAGCAAAAACTTATAACTCTCTGTTACTCTCCAATCCCATCAAAACAATAAATTTATTTTTTAAGGTACTCAAGAAACAAACTCAGAGTAAAATTTTGCTGTATGCTCGGTTTCCTCACCCCTTTAGCTGTATAGAATAAGATCTTGAGGCAGATTTCCTTAATGCAACAGCTTAAACAGGAAGGGATACATTTTCAAAGCACAGTGTGATGCTTGAGCTGCGCTACTGCGGTTTGTGGGACAGCACTGTCATTTAAAGGTTTTAATAAGCCAGTTAGAGACCAAAAGCTTTAAATGAGGTGAGTTACTAGAGATTTGGTATCAGTAGAACTGTGGTATTTTATCAATAACTTGCAGCCATTGTGCCACCAGTGTGGCAAATAAAGGGTGCGTCTGTAGAAATCACCCTGTAAATGAAAACCTTGTGAACACAAAATTCAATCATTCAATATTCAGTAAGGTTCAAAATTATTCAAACTGTACTTGACATCACGGGTTCGAAGCATTATCCAGGCTCAAAGATTCAAGACCTTTCTCTTCCTCCAATCAATAGGTGCATCATGGTTATAAGATTAGTTATTGAGAGCTATCTTAATGTATTCAAATTGCTAATATTGCTTCCATCATTTCTGTGCTACAAAGGGTCCTTCTGGAGTGACTTCTCCCTCTGCCTTTAAGAGAGGACCTTCTGTCAATCCTACACAAACCATGGACCCAAGTCCATCCCTGCACCTACTGTGTTATGTTTGCCGCTGTGGGCAGAAACTTGTGTTAAAACTCCAAACCTAAAACACAGGATCACACTAAAGACCATGATTAACTGTTGACTAATGTTTTTAGCCAAGTAAGAAAAAGAAAAAAATCACATTTTCATTTCAATTCTTTGAATAATTTTTTCCTAACGGAGCAACTGAATTTTTCACTTCTAAATACTTGCTTGTTTGCTTACTTTTGGAGGGGAGAGGGAGTTACATTAAATACCAACAAAACTTCTGTCTGAGCTAAAACAAAACTTGATTTTTCATTTCACTTGAAACATTCAAATATCTCCAGGTCAGCTCAGCCCCCTCCCAAAAAAATTGGGTTTGCAACATCTCAGCCCAGCTACAGAAGCAAAAGCCAACCATTCTCACAGATCTTCACAGAAAACCCAGCCTGAATTGTCCGTCTCATCTCACAGCCGTGTATCATACTGAGACTTCAGGACACACACAGAATTATAAGATTGCCCTAGCTGATCCCTTCAAATCGTTAGACGGATGATGTAGCTCAGCACAGCAGATGCTGAATCATAGAAATGGACAGAGTTTGGTTGTACTGTTCCAAGTCTACAACTACGGACAAGTGCAGACAACAAGAAAATCCAGTTTCAGACCAAAGCTTGATACATGGTCTAGATTCTGATTTTGACTCTTTGCACACTCTGCTGAAGTTGAGAAACAACGTGCCCAAATTGCCACAGGGCAGCAGCTTTGGGTGCTGCTACAGTGCAGAAATCAGATTCTCTTAAACTGAATTCATTACAAATGTCTCATAATACTCTATATTCTAACAAGTTTGTTGGTTTTTTCTGTTTAAACTCCATGAAAATCTTATAATTCCCATATCATACAGTTGAAATAAATCTGCTAAAAGGTAAGGTTTTTTTAACGTGCCCTTGGTAACTTTTCAAGGAATAAACTGTGCATAATATTTAACAAGAAAACAAAACTACTTGGCCAAGCACTCTTTTAAAAATGGAGTAAAACTCATAAATTAAAAGATTTGTTGGTAATTCAAATGGCAGAAATATTATCCTGTCTGCAGTCTGTTATGAGATACTACATATGTTGTGCTGGGAGTCAAACAAATTTAAAGAACAGAGCATGTAACTTCATTTACTTCAAACTGCAGTTCATATAAAGTACACATGTATTATGCACTTATTGTGATGTTAAATGCTAGAAATGAGCTGTTGCTGTAACTTGGAAAGGTATGGGGGGGTCCTCCCCCCCCAAAAAATGAGGATTTTGGCAGACATTTCTATGTAGTTGTTTCTGCATATGCTGGGAGCTCACAGGAAAACCCCCAACTGGTCCCTCAACAAGGAATTCAAAACAATATGCGAATACCTAAACTTTTCTTCCTAAATGTTAACATCCTGATGTGAACAAAAGGGTGCTGAGCAACACGGACAGAAAATCATAGATGATCTTATTTCTGAGTATGGAAAATATATTTGACTGTCACTCCATAACACTGGTCTCTCTCTATACTACATTTATCCCAGCATCGGATCACCACTTCATCAGAAAATTGTTATTGAAAGGGGTTTTTTAAAAGAAAATGGCATGACCATGGAAGAGGCCCTTCCAGATCAAACCAGTTTAGACATTCCTTTTTCTTGTCTCTGGAACAGTTTAGTTTTAGAGCTTTCTCTGAAAAGGAATTTCCTATAGGAAAAATTATTTTGTGTTGTAAAGCATTAGAACAATGTGGAGCAAGAAAACCTCAGATCCCTATATTGATAGTTTGTCAATGAAAATATTGCTAGCAAACATTAGTGGGAAAAAAATAAAGGAGAAACTAATATTTAAAAGTAATGATGAAATCTTGGCTCAGCTGAAATGCATGGAAAGTTGTACACACAGTGCCAGAACGCTACCTTAGATCACTGTAAAGACACATTAATTTTTTGTCACTTTCCTGAACAGTAATTATGATTTTTGTTGTGATTTCATCAAAATCTAGTATGAAAATTTCAATTCTTCAAGAAAAAAAGGATTTTATTTCAAATCAGCTGTCAACATTTTAAGACACAAAGAAAATTGAATTTTTACTGTTTTGTCATGTAGCAACAATTGTAGTGATATGTACATTGAAAAAATACTGCTGCATACTAAATACTGCTACAAGCCCACTAACTTTGCAAATTAGGAAACAAAAGTGTCTTCTAGGATAAAGATGAGAGATTTTGCAAAGCTTCTGGTTTTCAGTCTACATCAGAACTAAGCTTCTTGGTCTTCTATGATGCTATTCTTATCACAGAGGGAGAGGTGGTGGAGGGGTGTGTTATTTTTATAATTTGTTGCCTGGAAGCAGAAAATCTAAATTATTTAAACTCCAATTTAAACTTTAATTCAGATTTGTCCATTCTGAAGTTATCTAAAAGAACTAAGACAATTAAATTAAAGGCTTTTAATTAAAAAGACAGCTTAGATATGCTGGCCATTTTCTAACTCTCTCTCTCCTGAAGCATGTAGGTTCTGCCACCTTTGTTATCCACAGTAAGAGCTCCTTCTCCCTTTTATTTGATATGTGATGCTGAAATCAGTTAGCTGTTAGGGACGCAGTTGAGGAGTTCTGCACTCAGACCCTCAAATAAATCAGGAGAAATTCCATCGTGGCTATTTTGAAATGTACCTCCAGTAGAAAACCAGCAAGGCAGTCCAGGAGTTGGGGGACTTCTGTAATATATCACAAGGTAAAATAAATGCAACTGGATCCTGAAGCACTTTCAGCTCTCTGAAGAGGGTGGAACCGGAGATGTTAAAGTTGCAGTTGTTCTCACACCACTTCTTTGTTAAACTAAACTATTTACGGTGCACAGTAGTAAGCTGCACACATTACAGATCCCTAAGGATCTTTCTTAAAATAAAATTCCATAGCAAACACAAATCATTTGTTTCACAACACACATGCTCCAACACACTTTAGTCTGGAACATTCTACAACTTTTTTTTTATTTTCCAAACTTTCAGTTTGGAAATTCTTGCAGTCTTTCCCTGATTCCTTCCTCATTCAACTCCGATTTTTATGCACTGTTGAGGAGCCCTGTCTTTTGCTAGTAATCCATACATTCTGCCAAAAGCAAATGCCTTCTGACCCTGATATGCAGAGAATTTGCAACCAGCCTTTCTATGGGCCACCACGACCAACCAGGCTTTCTATAAGCTATCAACATACTACAAAACCCAGACACTGATTCCCTTTCAGACACAATGGGTTTTCATCATTACAGAGCTTTGAATTAAGTCTACCTAAAATAACACTACCTGTCTTCGCACTACATTGAAAGTTAATATTTCATTTGGAAAGCGATCTGTCCTCTTCTCTCTTTGAAAATTCCTATGATGTTGCATATACCACGGCTCTCTGATGGACCCCAATATTGATGGCACAAAATAAAGAAATAAATACTTTGAGCAAAATTATTATCCTATTTTTTTCCATGCAATATATATTTAATATTTCAATAGACACTTTTTCACAGAAAATACCAGACAAGGTCCAGGAATAACTATAAGAGAAGTAGATGCTATGCTGCAAATGCATTGTATTTGGCAGTAAAGCGATTTTCAAGAAAAGAATTCAAGAATGGCAGAAAGAGCCAGAAGAAGAGAAAAACCAATAATAAATAGAGGCAAAATTATCTCAATTTGTTGAGATGAGAGAACAGTATGAAGAATTTCAGAGGATTTGAAAAAGCTACAGCTATACATCAACCTGGCAGATGAAAGACATACAAAACAATATGTATTGCAAGAAATAATGTCTTCTACAGTAAGAAAACCATTTACAGAAAATTCTGGTGACAGTATGGAGAGATCTGTGCAAGTATCTTTTGAAATGTGTAAGGACAGATGTGGGTTTTTAAGGATATATAAAGCGTATATGCATAAAATAATACCACAGGGATTATGGAGTCACTCAGTAAATCAGTGGGGTACTCGTCTACAACTCTGGCTACTGTAAAAGACATGCTGTAACAATAGACAGATCTCAGAAGAATGGCATAAGAACATGAAAAGGCTTCTATAAGAAAAGAAACTGGAAATATCTGGCATACTTATTTCACAGAGTATACTCAGTAGAAGAGAAATGATAGACACATTTCAAGACTACACTGACTGAGAAAGTCATTGCTTTGCGATTTCTCAAAATAATTATAAAAACAAGAGACTATTCAATGACCTGACAGCATCTAATTAAAGGCTAAAATACATTCTTTTAGACAAGATAATAATAAATCTGTGAAATTCATTGTCACAGGGTAGCATTGCAGCCCCAAACATACCACAGGTCCAAAATGCACAGGACTTCCTATAAATAATATAATCGTCTCAGATGATAAGCAGTTAAGCCACTGGCTCCACAAAGTCCCTACACCATCATAAGCAGATTGAGTTAACTGAAGAAAAAATGCCATTACTGAAATTTCTCACTATTCTTTTGAATCACCTGATAGTGACCACTAACAGCAGCAACGTATAAACTACCCCCACCCCACTGGTTTGTGCTCGATGACGAACCCATGATTCTATTCATGCAAAGCTGCTAATTGACTTCTCAGAGCATTCCCCGTGTTCTCACTTTTACAAGAAAAATTGTTGACTGGTACCACACAAGACCATCCGGCAAAGGGTGGTCCACAGCATCTTTCTTCAGCTCTGCCCAGCCACAGCCATTAGCTCCCACCACAGCCCACACCACACCATGGACACAGCTCACCACCGCCACTCTTTCCTACCCTCCTTTCCAATAAGTGCTGCAAGTTTTGAATTAAAACTTAAATATTTACACTGTCTACATCCTTACTCCTGAAGCTAAAAATCATGGCTCTGAATTAGAGCCACTTTTACAACATTTTTAATTGGGCACATAGCTAATTGTGTATCCCTACGTGAACAATATAAGTACTTAAGGTTAGATGGATGGTTAAGAACACAGCTGAACCCAGGTCTTCTTCATCATAATTTTCCAGGCAAAATATTATATTTTTTTACACATTAGAATGAATATGATAATGAAAATATGTCTTCTGAGTTAGAATTAAAGATAATGAATATTAATGCTCTACATTCACCACAGCCAAGTGAATAATTTATAATGAATGCTATAGGTGGAACGGAATTTAAGTAACAAAATTTTTAGATTAAACAATTTATCTTCATTTTGTGTATATGAATTCAAAACTGCCCAGATCTTAAGATCTACAATTATATAATAAATTATAATTAGTCTTTCTTTTTTTTTAATATTGAACTGAAGATTGTTTCCAAGAAATCTGTTTGACTCTTTGGAAAATCAGTACCAAAATTTTATTTTACTGGACATGCATGTCTCATGATATTACATGTGTTTACTAGAGAAAAATTATTTTTAAAAAATATTCCTGCAATTTGGCTCTGGAAAACTTTTCTTTATACATTCAAATATTACTTTACATGAACCTTCTTATAAACTGATTTCAAATTCACTGGCTTGGCAAGATTACTTGCCGATGTATTTATTCAGCAAAAAAGTTGAGGAAATGGGTGCAATATATTCTCAAAGAAAATTCATTTTCCACTAAAGCAAACATGCCGGAGAAACTATTGCAGTATTCACCCACGTGATATTGAGCTGTCACCAAAGTTGTATAACTGCACTAAGTCTTGTCCAAGTGACCTCCCATTGGGAAATGCATCTTTCCATACTAACACAAAGTGTAACTTAGGCATTTGCATGTTAATGGAGCTTTGTACATGAGACTGTTTATTCAGCATGCAAAAAATACTGAAAAGAAGGTGTTAACAGAAACCTTTAGCCAGAATAAGACAGGGTTAATTAGAGCATATGGAATGGGATCTGAGTAACAAGAGACATTAAAATTAACCCTGTTTATCCAGCTGTAGCAGGACAAAGGAGGGGGTGGGAGAAATCCCTTCTTTAACCCACACAAAGGCCTTTTCTGCTATAGGATTCAAGGGCAATATTTTCCCACTGGCAGAGCTCTACTGGTAGCTGGGCATTTGCATGGATAAGGTGATGTGTATCCGTCAGTCCTTTCATTCCTTGTCTAACTCCTCCCAAAAACTGAGAGAGCTCCGAAACACGGCTGCTGGGCAGAAACGCTTCTGGCTAGGTGAAACATCTCTGTCTATAAAAGTAGCAGCAAGGTATTTTTGGCAAAACAATATGAGGTTCAGGCCAAATCTATCAATATATGCCCTGATCTGCACACTTTACAGTCATGTTTAATGCTAAAGCACTTGAGTAGACCTCACGGATATGCAGGGACTCTACATCCATGCATGGCCCTTCCAGGAGATTGGGGACACAACAGTTGGAGGGCTATCATGATTAACCTAATGCCAAAGTGAGAGAAAAAGGCAAAATAAAACAAATAGGATGTCTGAGTCTTGTAGCACAGTGTATCACAGTTTGATAACTCTATATATGTTTTTCAGACTCCATGATATTTCTTTGTTTCAGGACAGGATCTAAAAAGAGCTTTTTCTTTCCTTTTAAATAGACCATGCTAGGTGATTTTTTCTTATTCAACTTTTTTTCCTAAATATTTAAAATATATTGCTCCTTGCTAATTTCTGTGGATAGTGATTTCACCCCAGGATCACAGAAGGAATATTTGACCAGTATTTCTACTAGCTCAATTCTCAGATGTTGCTGCCCTCTTTTCTCACAAACTGATAATTGATTACTATAATCAAAGCAAGAACAGAGGAGTTTCTCCTTAGTTTGTTGTTTCATACCTGTATTTCAGACCTAGAATAGGTTTTTTTCATGCCCTAAAGCTTGTTTCTTTTAATACTCTACCAGTTGGTGTAACAAAGGCTATGGCTCCTCCCTATAAACTTTTTTTTTCTAATCCTAGACCTTCACACACACAACACCACTATTACTACCATATTTCAAAGCAGATTTTAAAAATGTGGATTAAGTTCCTGTTTCTAACAGAATATGGATGCTTTGCTTATCACTCTGTGCATCTGGAAAGGCTCTCTTTTTCAAAAAATAAGTTTTATTTTCTCTTGCCTTTTCAATTCTGGTATGTGCCAATAAATGTGTAGTTTATTCAGTGTAAGCAGAACTGCGTTTGACTGATTGATATGAAGCCTCTGCTTGCTCAGTGGCAATGTATCTGTCGTCCTGAAGGAAGCAAAAAGACAGAAGTGACAGCCAGCATGTAGGATGAGGATATCAAGAGAGCTGCTGTCTTCCTTGAGCATAATGCCACTAAAATGTAAAAGCAGAAAAAAAATGATTGAACCGAAACATCAAACAGTCACAAGCATCTCTCTTCTCGGCATAGGAGCAATTGCTGCATTGTTCCACTTCAAAAATTAAAAATTTTGCAATGCAACAACAAACTCCTGTTAGGAATGAACAAAGCAGTGAACACTGTTGCACAAAGAGGGGCTGCAAGGCACTGTGCTGTGATGCAAGGACTGACTGCAGTGCCGTCCATCAGGAAGACTGCTATTATCACTGCACAGAGTATTTTCTGGGCTCAGGTCTGTTGAAACTTAACTGTGCTGGACCAACTGGAATCATATTTACACTGGAGAAATGTACGTGACAATGAATTACCACAGTGTTGTTATTATGACTATTGTATCAATGTAGAGAATCAGTGGCTAAAATGTGGAAAAGAAAGTCTCTCCATTACTGAAAATTGCCTGTGTTTCATGGTGGGTAGGATGAAAGAGGCAGAAATGGGATAGAATAACTAAAAGGAATAGCACTCAGCCAAACTCCCACGTACGCACTGCCGTTTATGCAAAACAGACCGAAAGCTGTCTTCAGCACAGCACTACCTACCAGCCACTATTTACATGGCAACTACTTCAGAGGAACCAGAAGCCCCGCTCCTTTTAGAAAACCTTCTGTTCTTCTAAGAACGAAAGGCATCTGTCATATGCTTCTCATGATGGTGGGTGCCTCAGCTTATTACCGGCAGGAGAACAAAGAAGGCATTTTGCCCCAAGAATGAAGCAACAATAAACTTGCTCCCGTTTCTTCCTCTGTGAGGGGGCACATTTCTTTTTGATCTAACGAGCATAACACCAACATGAGCGAACCTCGTTCAAAACTTTTGCAACCCTAAGGCATGCGACTACTTGAACATGAAGAATTATGGCAACATTTGCGGGGAGCTCATAACTTTAGGACTGCGGTGATTTATTGGCAGCACTGACAGTTGCCTGGGTTGCTTGCCATGATACAGGCCAGTTGCGTTCATGATAGATTGAGGTCATTGAGGGGGAGTGGAATAGGTCCTGTCATATATCCTTCATCAGGTTTTCATTTGTCTGTGAGTTAGGGTTGTGGTAGCAGTGGGAAAAGGGTCTCATCTGAATGTTTATTTTTCTAGCCTGAAGGGCTCTGTTCATTAAACATGCATGTGTTTGATACCTGAAAAGGAGACATCAGCGTGAGGGATTTGTGACTCAACTCACTGACCTGTACTGCCAGTCAAATTTCAAAAGTAAAATTTAAAGCTTGGAAGGGGTTTTTGTTTGTTTGTTTGTTTGTTTTTTTAAAGAAACACAAAGAAAGAAAAAAAAAAAACTAGATAGAGCACTACAGTTCTTTGAACAGTCACATGGACAAGTCTTTGAAATCGGTGTGCCCACCACATGTGTACGCTACCCCATGTAGCCTATTTCTCCCAGCCCACTGTTGAGTCTGTGTGCTTTGTTCAGCAGTGCAAAAACAGCTAGAATTCCTACAAAGAATGGGTCCAGATTACACCTCCACAGAAAATGGCAACAATACTACTCAGGATTTGCAAAATCGGATTCTTTGTTTGCATGTTGCTGGTGGATGGATTAATTGATTTGCTCCTCTGCCTCACACTCACACACAAATAGGTACACATAGGTACCAGGGTCCTCACAGTCAAACATCTTGGATGCGAGATCATGCCCAAAACTCAGGACTGTTAATTTCTAAAATGCGATTCCCTCCAGTGCTAACTAAATAAATTTTATCATCTAAAGAGCATTTTCTAAAAACTGATAACCTCAAAAGCTGTAACCTTTTAACTCATTCTGTTCTTTTATCACATTTAGCCAATCTGCAATCCCATAAATACATAAAGCAAGTGTGAAGATGGTACTTTTAGGTCTATATTCTCTAAATCAGCTTGGGAAAACCAGGTAAATTTAGAAATCATGAAAATGGTGTTCAATCACCAGAGGCTCCGCACTGCAGCCCAGGACTTGGAAACAAGCAGTAGACAGCAGTTTCACCGCAGTGGGCAGCATGGATTTTGCATTTCACACATTTATTAGTGTGCATGTGCGTATACATGTGTGTGATGAACTGTCTGCAACGGGAGCCAGTGCAGAGGTGCTGTTACCTCCTGGTGAGTGGCAGGCTGTTGTTTTTGCTAAGGCAAACCCTCAGTCCGCATGCTGCAGCTGCAACAACCGAGTGAAATGCTTCTGATGGGACATACAGCTGGAGAATAACCATTAAAATATCAGCCCACATCTAACATTTATCCACATGTTTTTGTTCCTTCTTGGGATTCTGTCAGGATAACAAGAATTCATTAATAAGTCCCTTTTCCACACATCTCTAATAGCAATCCAGTGCTCCTCACAGCCCAGGTGTGTTTCACTCAATATTAATGACTCCGACTGAGACTGAGTAGAGGGGATGGTGATCTCCCATTAGCACCATCTGATGCAGACACGAAGTGGTGAAGCTACCCCACTCTTTGCAGTATCCAAACTTCCCTGAGCTTTCTGCGGTGTGATGGGTGTTTTCCTCAAAGGACCCCACAGACTGTTGCTCTGGCTATTGCCTTAGTGGCTAACACTCCCCGAGAGCTTACAGAGACACCGGAGCCCCTGAGGAGCGGGTGGGTCTTCTCCCGCTTACGTGGAGGCAAAGCTAGAGCATCTCTGCTGAAACCAGTCGAGCTTCAGCTGTGCAAGTGGAAATATCACCTATTTACGCCCTAACTCAGGGGTTTCTTTTTGCTGCGTAATTAGGCAGCTGGGGAAATAGGAAAACAAAAGCAGTCGGGTATAAGTAGGAATCCTTTAGGTATTAAAGGAGCTAATAAGGCCTGAACCTGTTCTCATTTGAATTTTATCAGATAAAAAAAAAAAAGGAAAAAAAAAATGACACACAGCTTAAACATATGCTTCCAATTTTCTCAGAACTAGTAAATGGAAAATACTGCTCTGTCATTAACCATTTTCATACTTATTCTGCAGTATTTAAGGTTAGAGGTGGGTCACGTTTCTGTGGCAACTATTGTGGAAACAAAAATTCATTGTGCTGTAGTCTTATGTTAATTAAAAACCATAGCATAAAAAAACCCAAAAAAACTATTTAAACACATTTTTAAGTATTTACTTCAGATTCAGGATTGAGTCAGTCATGTAAGTCAACTGTAATCTGCAAAGCAAGAGAAAGACAAATAAGGAGTCCCTCAAAGCAACTTACTTTTCTTAGTTTTGCTATTACACAAGAAACATAAGTTACAAGACTCTTTCGTATTTAAAACTTCACTGCTATTAACCAGAGTGTATATCCAAGACTTATCATGCAAGGCTTCAAGTTTGTTGTTTATTAGGTAAAGAAATTAACTTATAACAATGTATTCACAAATCTATTAAAGAAATCAGAACTGCTGTTAAGCAGTCTATTTTCTTTTGGCTTGTTGGTTTAGGGTTTTTTTCCTTTCTCGAAACAAATGAAAATCACGTTACAATGGAAAATCACTATGCTTTATCCAACATCTCTAACATTTTATGCCTTTTAACTGGTGGCCTGATTTCCAGGAGATGTAAAACACCCACACCTCTCAGTTGGTTCCCCAGCTACTTCTTTTGTCTACTCACCTGCTCACAAAGTCATACTGTCCATATCTCCACTTTTAAAACAGTCAGTGCTGGATGATAGATTTAAGCGTGATGCAACTCTATGGACTGCACTCTAATAGATACCAGAAATATTGGTGACAACAGAGCAGAGACAATCTGACTATAATTAAAGCTAGATATTAAGGATCTTTCTTGTTTCATTTTTACAAATGTATCCATTAAATCAGATGGAATTTGTGAAATCATGTTGAAAACTTTATGTTTGTTTATTTTTGAGAATTTAGTACTCAGCAACAGATCCATACAAGCCTCGTTGCTTTCTTACGCAAATTCCTTACTTTTAATTTGCCATGCTAAGGAATTCTGGAAGCTATTGTACTTGATAGTTACGGGGAGCTGTATGATTTAACATCTGTAATTCAGGTTAGTCTAATCCTCATGCAATGGTATCAGCAGTTATTATACCAGCTTTCATCATTCTCATACACATGGGTTTAGGAAACCTCTTCTTGCTTTATTCTGTCAGAGCAAGGAAAACTTTGGCTTCAGACTTTCCTGAGAAAGAGCTACACCCTACTAAGGGGAAAGTTTAACACGACCTTCAGATTTTCACACAGACCTATGAAAGACATAAGCTTTTGTGGATGAAACAGCAGCCTAATTTTTAATATCTGCCTAATTTTTAACACTCTATGCCTCTATCAAAAAAAAGGGAACAGAGAGCATGTCCTGAGAGTGAATTTTGTCTTTGATCTACTCTTCCTGGGGATCCTTTCCTTTTCTTTTGAAAATCTCCTTTGAGACAAGGAGATCTATTCTCTGTCATTTACCAAACAGTAAATTCAGTAGTGATGTCACTCAGGAAAAATCTAAACAGCAACTGGCAGCGAGGTTCAAGGAGCTACCCACTTTGCAATGCCGGACAGCGAGATGTCCACGTGTGGTTGCTTTGCATCGGATTTTTCATGCATTTCTTATTTCCTAAAGTAGGTGATCATCAGTTTTCAATGGCTTGTTTTGACCTTATTCAATGGAAAATGAGGTGCTATTTCTGGCATGCTTATGAACCTACTGTTTAGTCCTAAAAGTTTTGCAAGAAAAGGGATAATAAATAGTTATTCACTTCCACTGAACAGCTTTGTAGATTATGTGCTGAGGGCAGTAACAGCTGCTTCTCGTTACCAAAAAGGCCTCCTACCATGTGTACTGCTAACACACCGAGCTAAGGTCAAGCCGAGTAGCAGGTTTTTTTCCCCAACGTTGTTTAAAAGCTTTTAAATAAAACCATATTAGAAATACAGTCACCTCTGGTAACTGATTTTCAAAACTGAAGTTAGAAGAGCTGTAAGATTTTTAAAAATCCTCTTTGTTTCTGTTTTGGAAGGTTTTTTCTTTTCTGCATTAAAACACCGGGCTGCCTTTATGCTGCTAAACTCTGGAGGTTTTTCTGAGCAGTTTTTGAAGCCTTTATTCACCTCTTGATAAACTTCTTTCATCCTACTCCACATTTTCTTCACAAAAGCAGTATCATAATCTGGGTTGATAATTGTTCTGAAAACTTACACGTTGCTATTTTTTCCTGCAACGTGCACGGTAGGGTTTGCCCATTCCCACCTGGGTGAGGTACGCTCTGAGCTCCGAGGTCTCCTTCTGCTCAGCAGTGGCTGGGTTCAGAAAGGAGGAGGTGGGCACCCTCAGAAAGCAGAGCTGAACCAAAATCAACACAGAGAGGAACAGAGGAGCACAACAGCTTCTTCCTCAAACGATCCTGACACCAGCAGGTCTCTCTCGCTAGATGGTTTGAGGAGGGATTAGCACCTACATGAGCTTGCCCCCAGATACGGCTGCTCATTAAGGGGCTTCTGTAATTCATCAGTAATATTGTGCAACCAGCTGGCACTAAGAACCACGCTCCTGACAGAAGATTCATCCTAAAAGATATAAAATCACCTCTGGCCTTAGGGGTGGTCTTTTTTCTTTTTCCTTTAATTTGAAAGGAATGCATGAAAATAAAGCAATCCATTGCACTACCTATAGCAAAGCTCTTTGTACAGATAGGAGAGAGAAAATCTGAAGCCATGACTCTGCTATGGTTTCTAATTATGAAAGGTCTTTTAGAGGCTGGTAAAGTGTGTGTAACCAAGTAGAGATTCTTAACAAAACTGCCAATTAGTACTACTAATAACACATGATATACTTCTTCCTAGGTCAAAATGCACTTAGTACAGATATGGTATACAAAGGTGCATGGTTTTTTTCCCACTTGGAAATCCCAGTTGGATTTCAAATGGGAGTAAGGAATAACAATTTGTATTGATAAAGCAGCAAATATTTAGATATAATCACTACCTGATCCCACAATCATGTTGCATTTCTGTGGAAAAAATAACCAGATACCATCACAAAACTTTTCCACTCCTTATTTTTCTGCATTTCAGCTTCCAAACTGCCAGGCTTTCCACCCTGCCCCAAATCTATGTAATTAGTGGCATAAAGCTGTAAAAAGTAGACGACTTTTATGAAGTATATGCCATGTTATTTCCTTTTGGATCACCAGATCTTATATATTTTCAAAACTGACTTGGTGTTTACTCACAGAATTGTCTTCTGTTGGAAGAGATGACTATGGTAGAGGCACGGATAATTTGCCTCTGCCCATGGAGGCATTTGAAAGAGAACCACTTTCACCTCTGGGGAGATCCATTGCCAGCAATACCACACATTCTGTGTTCAATCTTAAGCAGCTCAGCGGTTTTGGTAAATACATTTTCTGGTTTAAAAAAAAAAAAAAATACCATGAGCAACTTTCACACAGTGTAAAGAAATTTAACCAAGTTACCGACCATGCCAGAGCAACTGGTACAAAGTCTCACTCCCCAGATGCCCAGCATCTGTCACGTGCTGAACCGTCATAGCATCCCAACACAACAGAAATAGAAAAGCAGAGAAGATTCCTACTACGTTATGGGGTTCTCAAGTCATTTGCAGCTCCAATAACTTATATAGGACTTTCAGCAATTATCACCATGTTTTTCGTTTGAGTCCAAATCGTTCTAAATTCAGCCCCAAATGGTTCAGTTCACCCAGCAATGACTAGGTGGGAAGATTATCATGAAGGGTTGGATACCAGAAAAAGGAAAGAAATAGAGTAATATATTCTACTAAAATAAATGAAGCTTAGAAAAAAATTAAAATCTGCCGTGTTAGGGAAGACCTCTCAAAAAGTCAAAGTTTGAAGCCAATGTAGCCAGCAGAAAGTAAAGGTGACCTAAAGCATTCATGCTTTTTTAACACTAGGTAATATTTTTTAACAAGAACTGAACAAAGAAAAGTATCTTTCATTCTGGTCAACGAATCTTGTTTGTGATAACCCTCACTATAATGAAAAAAATGTGTGGTGTACTGATTTAATTGCAGAAGTCAAGACTGACTTTAAAGTTCGCTGGTATTGGTTTGGTAGTCATCACTGTGAATCCCTGTCATTCATCTCTGCCATCAATTTTAACATGAAAAAGTACCACAGATGGAAAGTTGCACCAAAGTCTCCGTAGCAAAGAACAGCCCTGCAGGGCTCCGAAGTGATCTCATTATATTCTTCGGCCTCTCCTCAGCTTTTGACACCATTCATCTCTCTGAGCCACTTACCTCCTCCCATGGCTTCACCAGTAAGCATGGTCCCATGGTGCACACGTCTTCAGAGCGGTCACTGGGAGTACCGTTAGCAGCATGGGAGAAAGACCAGAAAAATGCAAAGGGTAACTGAGAATTCCTCAAGAACTTCATATTCATGAATGAAGGTTTCTCTCAGTGAAAACTACCCTGGTTAATAAAGGAGATGAAAGTAAAATAAGTAATTATACCAAACAGGGACACTGATAGCAATGGCTGCAAAGACATAGGCAGGTAATAGATGTGCGTGATGGGAAAAACTAACAAATGAATGAATGAAAAGCAGATAGACGGTAGGATTAAGCAAGAGATACTTTAAATAAAATCTTAGCTTATGACTATATCTAATCCCAAATGAGGATGACGCCTTGTCTATCACAATGCAAGGGCAATAGATTTCATGTCATCTAATTGCAGAATTAGATATTGCAGAATATCTTATAAATATTCTACCATTACCATGGAGGATGTTAAGGAACAATTGTTACTTTTAAAACAAAATATTAGTAACATCATTGAGAGAATTCTTTATGTATGAAGAAAATTCTTTTTAACAAAGTTCTGAATGAAGATGAAATTTCAAAGGTCTAGGAAAAAAGGAATATTGTGCTAGAATTTAATAAGCATACAAAACATACCATGGGAAATCATAGCTCAGTAAGCATGATTTTGATCTAAACAAAATATTTGAAAGGCTGATATGGGAGGTATTCACTTAGAAAACAGCAGTGTAGTTAATGTCAATGTTAATATTAGCTTGATTTTATAGGAAATGTGTCTTGCCAGAAAAAAATCTGTTTTTTTTTAAATGAGATTATAAGTATGACTTATTATAAGTATGTTAAAGTTAAATATATTCGCATTATTTAAACAGATGCACTACAGCAGTTGACTTACCGCCCCATACTTAGGGCATGAAAACCTGTTATGCACAGGGGGTTGTTTTGTAGTAGCCACAACTTTGCAGCAGCCACACCAATAGTCTTCAAGGGGTTCTGCTGCTTTTCTCTCACCAGCTAGGTACCTTTCTTCATACCATGTTTTAGCATTTTTTTCCATTCCACAGAAGCATGTTGCAGAGTTCATGGCTCGGTATTTCTGTTGGCAAAGACTTGTGCTGCATAAAATGCTCAGACCCCACTGAATTCCTCCCGTTTAATTTACACCCACTCTAAAACCTACAGTGTTACCAAGGTATGTAAAAGGGTTCTTCACATCAATGAGAACTAAAAAGTGGTTATGTTTCACTGTTACTGATTTCAACACTCTTTAGCTGGAAAATAAGCCTAACATTTCTTTCTCCTAGCACTACAAACAAAAATTCTCAAATCCTTGAACATAGTTTGCATCTTTTCTGTATCAACTATTTTTAACTGGAGCATCATTATCTCTCAGAGAGGAAAAATAATAACTTTTGTATTTGAAGAATGCTTCAGTAAAGTGATCCATATCTTAACAGAGGAGGTTTGGAAATCTACGAAGAGAAAACATTAAAAGAAAATTCTCCTTGAAACATATATGCCCACATGATGTATCTGGTGGAACTCTGTAACCAGAAGCATTCTCATGCATTCACCTTATGATACAATGGACTTCTTTACCCCTGCCTACCCTTGCACCCTACCCCAAAATTAAACACCGATATATAATTTTCTGAAATCATGAAAAGCCGCTAAGAAAGAAAATAATGAAGCATAAAAATGCATGGAAATCCAAGCCACAAACCACAGTACATCTCTCAGTAAGTAGGAAGTATGTCAAAGTCATTTTAAAAGTGGGGGAAAGGTTTGTAACCTTGTTAAGAATTTTCACAGTCTAAAGCTTATTTTTTTTTCCCCCTGTGAAACTTCACCAGTAGGAAGGATTCTTCCAAAATTGGTAAATACAGGCTGGAATAATCAACTGCACTATGACGAACCAAGATACCATAAATATATCACTGATCTGTGTGGTTTGGAAATGCAATTTAGAAAGAGATTACTAATTAATAATTCTTGCATTCCACAAAGCAAAATATGTTTTCTCTAAATATCCCTACAGCATTCTTAATTTCCAGACATTCCACAGCATTCAGTTCATGCAGCACGAGCAACATGGCTTTATTCCTATTGTATGAACTGTATTGCACTCACGTTTCATGGACTGTCACCAGTCACTGAGTGCCTCTGGATTTCTGTGAATTTATTATGGGGAAATGAAATACTGCACATGTAAATATTTATCCAAAACATACAAATAATTTAAGATTTTTGAATTTTACAGAACTATTAGAGTTTTGGACAAATATTTTTATCAAGTATAATTTTTAGATTGAATAGTTCTAGAATCAAGAATCTTGTTGAAAAATACAGGGAGTTGCCATAGCAATTGTTATGTTAACTACTGGCATATTGTTATGGTCTTTACTCATGGTCAAGATGAATCTGAATTACACATTTTCTTGGAGGTCTGCTGATTTCTTGTTTGAACCTGGAAATTATTTTCCTTGAACATGATGTGGCTCTATCTTGCACCTGTTTTCACCTTCACAAAAAATAGTCCGAAGATGTTCTTTGTTGCTTACCTGGTAATTTCGTTTTATGTATTCAATACTTTAATTAACTATCTTTTAAGGTTGCAAATAGGATTCATAACTCTGGAGATACATATGATGCTGATTTATCTTGCCAAATTTAATTCCAGTGAGAGTTCTGCAGCAGGAAAATGTAGTTAAATCAAGAAGAGCATGAGAAATTCAACTGAAATCTGGCAGAGAAAGTAAAGTAAAACCTAGGGAAATGTCTGTCTCCCTCTCTTAACTTTTGATCTGAACTCATCATCTATTCTCCTCAAAAAAAAACCAAAAAAAAACCCCAGAAGAACAAGAAACATGAAAACAGAGAGGTGGACAGGATCTACCTTTAGTTTTTAATCCCATATTAAAAAGAACCAAAAGTCTTTTCCACTGGTATTCACTAGTTATTTACTAATCCAGTAAAAACAGACTCTGCAGTTCAGCTCCACTAGGTGCAAGTCACAAAACAGCGCGCAAAACAGCACTGCCAGGAGCTGCCAGAAGGTCCTTGAGTTGGGTCACCTGGCATTTTGGCCTACTACCGGTTGTGTGCCAAGTTTGTCTCCCATGAACAAAGACAACAAATAGTGACAGAGGTGGGGTTTTTTAGGTTTTTTTTGTTGTATGACACCACAAAGAGTACTGAAAACAACAATTTGCCCATGAACTACCAATTTAAAATCCCATTGCTGTTTTCCACGGCTCAGAATCACTTGCAGCTAGGCATTTAGTGTTGGCAAAAGCTGTGTCGTAGCAGTAGCTCTTCTGGCCTGGCATTGGATACACCAAATGGACCATTTCAAAGGCAATTAAGCAGTTCACTTCGAAAGGGAAACCACATGGTTGCTAAGCAGAGACAGACAGGACTGTGGGAGGAAAATTAGAAAGCACTGCTTCTCCGAAGTGCATTCCGTGGCCAAAAATGAACGTATTTTAAATTCCAAAAAATATTATGTAGAAGTAACGAGTGGACCACTGAGCTCAATGTTTGGCAAAGCATTCCCAGATCTGTATGCAAAGCATGCAACCTATCCCCTGGAAAGAAAATATGACCTTTCTCTGTTGCAGTGACTTTCCAGCTGGCATTTTAAACCTAGCTAGCATAGGTGATACCCACCACACTCCACTCCCTCTCTTAATAAACAGCTCAGGAAGCACTTCTGGCTATATTTGACAATTGAGAAAGTGATCACCATCCAAAAGTTGAGTAGTCATCATCCAGAAAGTGACAAGGGCTACTAAATTAGCCACAACTTATTGTATAGAAATGTATTTTCTTAAAGAAATTGGTTTGTCATGTTGTTAAACTTTATTTAACATAGCATTTTTAAAGGTGGATAAGCGTTTTTATCAGGCATGTTATAATGTTTTTGAATAACTCCTTTCGTAGATAACTTACAATTATCAGCTACATCCAGACATTATTGCCCAGTTTAACTGGCTTTCTTTCTGGCACAACTACTACAGAAACCAACTTTGAAACTGTGAAAAGTTTAAGCTGCAGGTGTCTGAGGCCAGAATACGAGTTGAACATAGGATAGCTTCCAGCTCCTATCATCTTGATGAAAAAGAGACTTTCTTCTGGACCTTCTAGAAGAACTAATGCCTCCATATGTAAACAGCTCCAAATAGAATCTGAACATGGAATTAGACTCACACAAAATAAAATCACTCAACGACACTATGGGCTCTTCCTCCATTAGTTGATCAAGGCTACAGCTGCAGCCCTTCAGATTCATTCCCCGTAGATGCACACCATTCCCACAGGAGACATTGGTGTTGGCTAACTTGCCCTGCACAGGGCCTGTCCCCATCTTAGAAGGTAGATTTATAGTAGGATATGCACAACCCTATACCCTTTGGATGCGCTCTTTCCAGGTAAGGAAGGTAACAAAAGTCTTCTTAAAATCCTGTCTAGGGATGGGAAGGTTGAAGCTAGGCACAGTTCTTGTCCCATGTATCTGCACTTGAAGGATGCACTCCTGGAACATAGGCGTGCTGACTGTGGCATGTGCCCTCAGGGGAACAAGAGGTCTTGGAAGAGAAGACACCACAGTCTCACAATGTGTAACACTGAGCATCCACCACTACAAGATAAGTACATTTATCCTTAAGATTCCCTGCTGAATATGTCTGTAGCAGACACAACTTTTCCAGCAGAATATGGAATATCACTTGCACACCAAGTGATGAATCAACATCTGAGGAAAAAAAAAAAGACCAAATTCTTTCAGAATGAATAAACCACATTCAAACCATATTACCATTGTCTGTTTTTTCTAGCAGCCATACAGCTAAACCTCCAGTTTCTTGAGCATTTCTGATCAACTCTGAATTCCGCAGGGTTTAGGGTAATCATTAACAGCCAGAATGGATGAATGCTGCAAAGTCCAGAGCTTGCAATCCTCTTAGACAATTGTTTGGGTTTTCAAACTAGTATGAGCCTATAAAATTTCATTCCTTTAATTTAAACCATTTTTCTCTCCCAAGAGTGATTCAGTTTAAAAACAGAGGCTTTTTCTAACTAAGAAAAAGCCTGTATGTGTAAACAATGTAGATAATCCTGTACATATTCCTTCAAAACGGCTAAACTACCATAAAAGTGAATGCTACATGTATCTAATTTAAGATGTAAATTTCTTTTCTTTTCCATTTCTACCCGTTTTTATGGAAAAGGATAAAATCATCCACCCTTTTCATTTTGCTGCTCCATCATCTTTCTAATCCACTTTTTTATTTGTGTATTGAATTGTCCATAAAGCTTTTATTTCTTCCTTTCTTTTACTTAATCATTCATATGAAAAACAAAAGCTCAAGAACATTAGTGTTCTAACTGAATTTTTAAACTCCTTATGTTCAGGTAGGTTAGAAATTAGGCAAACTGAATAGACTCATATCTAATTAAAAACTCCTGAGCATAACTAATTTAAAAAAAAAAAAAAACAACCTTAGGACAGATATTAAAATCCCCATTACAACAAAAGCAAGGACCCCTGATGCAGAACACAGCACAAGTTTTCGCCATATACATATTGTGGCTGGCAATTCTCAGTATCTGACAACCCTGTACTAACAACATGACCATTTATGTGGAGAACATGCAACACATACTTGGACAAGACTTTTATAAAGTATAATTCAGTGGCTGACTGAAACATAAGACATTTTAAATGTAACTGACACACAAAACAAATCAAATATAAGAAGTATATACATTTTTCTTCTTTAAAAACTTCGATAACAAATTTCTGGATTCACAACTCAGGACTGCTGATAGCTTATGCGTTACAAAGACAGTATTCCCACTGTTAGAATAGGCTTTATTAAAATTGTTAAATACAGTGGAAGTTGGCTCCTTCTTTCACATCATTTGCAGACAGGACGTATGGTGAAACTGCATTGCAAAGAGCCACAACCAATTTCTGAGCCAACAAATAAAGCTCCACAAACTGAACAAAAACCGGAAGGCAAAAATCCTGAAAGAGCCAATATCTAGGCAGCACTCTGTGGAAACACCACAGAGATTAAGTGATTGTAGCTCGCTGAAAGAGAGCCCGTTCCCACTCACCTGCCAGTGGTCCTACATGACCACTATAGCATATGCATCATCCATCACCACTGAGTTTTCTCAAACTACATCCAAAATAACCCTAAATCCCTTAACTACATACAAAATACTGTCCTAGGAACCATTTCTGCACTCCCTGGAACAGTTTCTACCAACCCTTTACGACTGTCTTATCCACCAACAATTTGCTCAGCTCTGCAGCAGGAACTGCTTGGGGAGTCACTAGAGTGGATTATCCACCTAGGATGCCAATAGACACATTCAGGTACACAAATCAGTCTGGATGCAGCAGGAGCTGCCAGAGGACTTTTGGGACCACCAACATTCAAACTTGGAAAGCTACTGCTCCAATTAACTGTATACTGAATTTGGAAGATGACCAGGAGTTCAGTCAGGAACCTTGGGTCAGGTAAATCCATTGTTTCAAACCATCCATAATCTCAACTATGCAGATGATTAGCTGAGGTCCTGGACCACACAGAGTATTAATGCCTCAAGTGCATCCGATGTGCATGCAGGCACAGTCCTGATACCCAGCTACACCACCATTAGGACAAATTTAATTACAAAACTCAAGTTTCATAGCTCTTGCCACAGTACAAGATGAGATTAAATTTTATTAAAAGATCTGTTTTCACTTAACAGGAAAAGGCATTTTCCCCTTTAATTTCTCTCAAGGTCAAGGTTGCCTTAAACTTGTCTGTAAAAGAGTTCGTAAGCTAGTGCTAAAAGAAAAATTCAGTCCTGTTCAGGTCCATTTTGCCCAAATTGTACATTTTGGATCAGGAGATGATTACAACACACCTAAACTTCTTTTGACCTTTATCTCAATTCACATGAGATTTTAGTCATATTCCCCTATTTCAATATTCTTATAGTTGTTCTGGTTTGGTTTATGTTTTTATTTATTTAATTTGCCTGGGAACAAATTGAAAAATACCTAGAAATGGACATTGAGAATCTGGAGCCCCAAATTCTGTTCCTTTGACTCTGTCACTGACTCACTGTGTGCTCTTTGTCGTGTCATTAGTGGAATGGGAATAATGACAATAATAGAGAGAAGTGGTAACTTTCTCATGGTTGACTGCAGTCCTTGTGAGAAAACTTTTTGTAAAATCTTTAAAGCCTTAGTATTATATAAAACCACCATGTATCCATTAAACAAATACACTGCACTAAGAAATCTTTGGTTTAAAAAATACTGGTATGTGTAACCACCAGCACTTTGTTTGATTACTTATAGTTACTATTCTACAAAAGCAATAGTTTTGTACAACAAATGAAAACCTACGTTAGCAGTTCTCAGTAGGTAGCAGAGCAAAGCCTATGTAAATTAAACATATAAATTTATTTGAGCTACATAATAATGCATAATAGTCTAAATTAAAAGCTTAGACCATTCACACATGGAAATTATTTTTACTGCAGACATCCTACAATCAAACAGGAATGAAGTTTTAACAGCACTTTGCATGATCAAGTCACAGATCTTGTAAAGATACTGTTGAAATCCTGAGGGTGGGGATTAAGCCTTCTCTTCCAAGACCATTGTTTTGCTTTGTTTCAGTTTGCTGTCAGATAAAAAAGGGGGGAAGTTGTACTTATGGAAAGACCTGGCATTGTCACAAAAAAACTGTTATTCAGGATGTAGTCTCAGTGCTTCATTTTGTGTCTGAATACACCTACAGGGTTCATAATGAACAATATGCCTGACATTGAATTATGGCAGTACGCTTGGGAAGTCTGCAAAATCAGGAACCAAAGAGCTCTGGCAGTGAAGGGTCACTTTCATGTATCGCAACCTTATTCTCCACTGGAGAACAGGGGGAAGAAAAAGGTAAAATTCTAAGAGCTGAAGACAGGGTCAGAGTCACTGCAGGAAAATGGACTCAATATCAAGTAGCACTGCTGAATTCTTTTCTAGTTTAAGAAAATAATGAAGTGAGTCTAATAAGCTGAGTCTTTCCCTTTAATTTATTTTGGGACTATATCACATAACAGGAAAGGAAATCAAAAACATTTGTCTGCCTAACACAAGCACAAAACACATTTAATGGCTTCCGTTCCTCTGAAATGTATTTGATGCAGTAATACTGGAGACGAGAAAATACGTTTAATTTTTTTGTATGGGTGAATCAAAGCTTGGTGAATCAAGACTCAGCAATATTATGGGAAAAGCAGGAAGGCAGTCACAACAGAAAAGTTTATCTTAATGTTACACACCTGCTATCAAAGAGATATGTCAGAACCGTAAGCAATTCTCACTCATGACTACAACTCTGATTAATCTTACTAGAATAGTGGCCAATGAAATAATATCTTTCTGAAATTTGAAGCAATGACTCTGAAAAAGCATTCACATCAGCTGGAAAACTCCCAGAAATTCAATATATGATGTTTGAAATATTTTTAAATTAAGTGTTGGCAGATATTACATAAAAATGAGTTCCAAATCTGTAAAGCAAAACAATATATTTTTCTCCTGGTGACTACTGTGGCTTCAGAATATAATCTCTAAAAGACGAAGAAGTTTTCAGTCTTGGGGTGGAAGGGGATGAACCATCATCCAAAGCAACCTCAGTTCCAAGAACAATAGTAAAAGGATGTCTGTGCAAGGCAGGTACAACATGGAAAGTGGCCAAAAATTAAGTGGAATCACAGTTACAGAGAGAACATGTGACGTGCTACAAATGGCACCTTTTGTGTTACCTTTACACCATGTGTACTTACAAGGTGCATGTATGGGTGTGTCTAAATAAACATGTATATGTTTATATGTGTATCTGCCTATTCACATACACTGACACAAATATGAGGGGCAGAGGGAAGGAAATGAAGGTCAGCTCCCTAAGAGCTGGAAATAGCATCAGAAAAACAGCCAAAAATGTACCTTTATGGCACCATATTGGAAATACTTCTTTAGAAAATCCACTAACTCACATTCCACCACTCTTATTGCAGCACTTTGCTGCCTGTATCTGAAGTGGAGACACAAGGAATTTGAGCTTACTGAGAGTTTCAAAGGAGAGAAGGTGAACTTATTTTTGCTCTCGGAAAAATATCAAACCAAAAAAATTCCCAAGCTCGGAATAAAGAAAGTTGATTCAAAAAATTCATGGCAGAAAAAAAAATGTAAGTGATTGATGAAACCACCATTTGAAAAACTTGATGAAACTGCAGAAACCGCATACTAAAATCTAAGTCTTTGAACTCTATTACCTTTTCCCTCATTTAAACACACCTATTTTAATGAGATTCTTGCAAAATATTAAATATTTTACAAAATCCGTACCATACAATTTTATTAAGGAAGCCATATTGGCCTCTAGTGGTCTTTTTACTACTCTTATGTACTACGTCTTTCCCATTATTTTCAGGAACCCCATTACAAACTGATATTTGGGACATGCCAGCTGGACATCGCAAAATAATAAAACATCTGAACCACCTCACTCGGTCAATAAATAGAGATCACCCTAAAGCCTGCAAACAAATTACTATACAAATTTCAGTGCAAAGACGTTGGTCAGCTGAAGAGTACCAGATTACACAAGAACCGTTGGGTAAAGAACAACCTGGAAGGGTTATAAAATACACCTGAGACTTCTTAAATAGGAGGAGGGAGTGCAAAATCACTTTCCTCTTTAAAGCAGTTCATTCTTTTGGGAGTCATTACTTTAAAGAGTTAATTACACTTGCGAGTAGTTTTCAGAAATGACTAGCTCTAGCTATTCATGCTGAACGTTACAGGTGGGTCTTTTATAGCAAGTTTCATCTTCTGTTTTATTATACATAACAAAATGTCTCATTAAAAGCAATGTGTTCACAGGAAATTAAGTGTGATAAACGTGTATTTCTGAGCTATTACATTAAACGTTCATCATTCTTGATCTAAGTGCGTGCACAAGAGCAGTTGTCAGTACATGTTGTTATCACAGACCTTAAAATATCTGATGATCGTTATGACCGACTAAATGCATGAACCTCCCTGCAACAGTGTGCAACAGAGGAAGGTCCAAGCCACATCCAGAAGAAGCAGACACCACGTCACTCAAGTAGAATTCTTTTCCCTTTGGTCTTGCGCCCCTGGAAAGTGAGATAACCCATAAGTGACAATCAGCTTGGAAACTCTTACAAAACCCTTAGAGTTTTGTGCCACCTCCTCGGCTTACACAGCTCCTGCCATGAGCTTTGGTGAGTGGAGCGGCAGACCCACCTCTGCTGCCGATCTGATCCATCTGCGCTGCTGTGGCTGCATAAACCATCAGCCCCAGGGCCCCCCATCCTTCACTGCCAGACGGCAACGCCGAGATAAACTTTCCCTGCAAAAAGCACTACATGTTTTGGAGTTTCCTGTGTTATCCTCCAAAGTTGGATCCAAGCCCTGGCACTTAAATTTAGATTAACTGTCTCACGTTTTATTTATTTACTGTTTCCTGAGTTATTAATATAATAAGCCTTCCCCATTTAAAGTCACCCCCCA
This sequence comes from Pelecanoides urinatrix, assembly GCA_013400755.1. Lineage (NCBI taxonomy): Eukaryota > Metazoa > Chordata > Aves > Procellariiformes > Procellariidae > Pelecanoides > Pelecanoides urinatrix. Next base: position 31,661 of record VZTQ01001702.1, read on the forward strand.
CATGCTGAAAAAGCACAACAAAGACCTCTTAAAATGGCCCATTTCCTGTTGCTGTAACTGCACCTTCTCTGCGCAATTTCCTCAGTTTGCATAAAATGATTAATTATGTGTGTACTTATTAGAGAAGGTACACACACATTGCTTTTCCTCTTTGCTAATTTTTCATTGGTACCCAAGATATAAACTACCATAAAGTAAACATGTTAATGTTAAGCACCAGGAACAGGATCTCCCGGGTCCAACGCACACTTACAATGACAAACTCCAAAGACTCTTTTCATCTCCGGCTCTTTGTGAGCTGTCAGACTTGGACAGTATTAGCGTGACACTAACTTCGTTTTCACTCCTACAGCAACTTTCATCCAAAAATTTTGAAACGTTTTGGAAACGTAATGATTTAACTCTTGCCACATCCCTGTGAAGTCGTTATCCCTTGTGCAGCTGGGCAGACGGAAGGTTCACCTTCCTCCCTTCCAAGGCATTCCAGTTTTAATGGGTTCGTGCAGCCAGAAAATGTGACCCCCAGCTGCGCTGGATCACTGCAGTTGGACTGATTCTGGCATACTCAACATGTTCCTTCTGAAGGAATCGGCTGCACACAAACAGTATTTATACGTACATTGCAACTGCAAATTATGTTACAATCTAATTAATCTTAGATAGATGATAAAGTCCAGTGAGGGTTTACTTCTAACATCCAGAGGAATCCCCAGCAATGACCAGCAACCAGCATTACCAGCCATTATTCTGACACAAATGCAGACAGGAATGTTTTTTCCAAACTCTTCCTCCATTCTTCTTTAACTGGTCTTTTTCTCCTGCAGTCCCTCAGCCAGCAGCAGCTTTGCCCCTCAAGCTGCTGCCTCTTCCTGCTGCAATAACTGGGCAACTCCCAACAATTAGAGACAATCAGCATCTCCCTGCTCAGTGAAAACACCTGCGATTCATAGTTAAAGATTGCACCCATCCTCCGGTGCTGGAAGATCTGGGATTGTCACATATGATTTTATTTCTGGATGAGCACCAGAGCAAGGCTGAGGTGGGAGAGGCACCCAGTTTAGGTACCACTCTACAAGGAGGCACTAAATGTTTGCAGACAAATATGGCTGTAAGGCACCAAGATCCACAGAGCGCAACTGGATCAACACCTGGAATTTTTGCAGGACTTTGTACGTCCTAGAGAGAAATCTTGAACAAAGCAGGAACAATGAAGTAAAACCATTTTATCTTCCAAGGTACTAGCAAGTTAGTAAAGGTGAGCCCAATGACTGCAGGAGAAAGGTAATTCATACCCAACCAATTTGTTTGCACGGCTGAGATATAAAGTTTATACACTGAACAAAGCAAGCTGCATATCAGTTAATAAAGAGTGGATTACGTTTTGTTTTAAACCTTTTAATTTTTCAATCCAGGTGTTCTCATTATTATTTCAGTGGCCGTATTATAAACAAACTAAGCAGATAGATGGGAACGGCTTTCTGAAGAAAAATATTTATTGTCCCACTTCTCTTGTTCTATCAGGAATAATCCTTTCCTAATAAATCAAAAGAAAGCATGCCTGTTATCTGTCTCCTTCAGGTACATAAAGGAAAGCCCTTACAGAAAAGGTAGACTACTGCTGGCTTTGCTCAAAAAAGTATCGTGGACTTCTTGTCCATGTGTAGACAAAATGTGTGTGTGTGTTGTACGTGTATTTACACACATGTAATATGTACATATGTAACTATACAAGAAGAATGGAAAAGTCATTTCCCCCCCAGGTACAACAGGAATTTTTACAATTACTTCTTGTAAAGAAAGCTGCCCAGAGGTGTTGCTGCAGGGCAATAGCTCAAATATCTTAGATTTAAATAATCTTACTCTGCCCTTTCAAACTGTACTTATTGGCAGCAAAGGGTGCTAAATGGTACTGATAATATGCAAATCCTGATTCTTTTCTTATGTGGCCAATTTTATACCATTTTAATTCAAATAACATCAGTGTAACTGTTTCAGATCACCAAAACTGATGAGAAGAAAACAGATCATGCCGATTTCATAGGACTGCAAAGCAAAGCACAGCCCAAAGGGTTGTACCAACTATTTTCAGAATTATTACACGAGGTTCATCTGCAAGCTAGCATGACAACATAGACTGCCAGAAGCTCTTTTTAGAGTGATATAGCAGTCTTTGAAGATCTTTGCCACACTTACATGCCACTAGATAGGAAACATGTTGTTCTACCTAAGATCTTAGATGAGAATCAATTAAAACAATACTATTGCTAATATCAAATGAAAGTTTTACTGCTAGACCCAAGATTATGGTCCCAGGATGATGCAGCCCAGAACAAAATCTTTGCTCTATAACTCATGAAGCATCACAGGTTCAAACTCTGCCCTCCAGATCATGATAAATGTCAGTTTCTGTCTTCCCATAAATTGCAAATTGTTAGTAAAAATGAACTGCAATCATAATCAAGGAAATGCAATTCACGCATTCAAATTAGGACCTGTAAAAATTTAGTTCTCTTTTGCTACCTATGTGGGCACTGAATTTTTATGGAATTCCTTATACTATACTTGCATAGCTTAAATTTATCGGGTGCTCAAGGCACATTGTTACTGAAATTTATGAATCTTCAAAAGCCATTAGATCTTGCTTTGAGACATGCCTCATTTTTTTGAGTCTTAAAGTGCTTTTTAAAGTAGGAATCGCAGATGCTTTACACATTTAATAAATTGATCTCTCCCAAGTTTTAATTTATGCTTTGTTAAGTAGTGCTCCTGGCTTACGAAGTCCTCAGTCTAAATGCCTCTACAGATTTGACTGGTTCCAGGTCAGCAGATCTTTCTCACTCCCTGTAGCACACTTCTGCTTTTCATCCTAGTAACAGATACATCATTACAGAATCGGGATTGCAAGATGTCAAAGGGGTTGCACTGCAACACACAGACATGTGATTCCTGTTACTGATGCACAAACTATACAAATCAGTTTTGAATTTTAAAACAGGTAAGTCTGCCTGAGGAAAATAAAACACTTCTTCTGAACCTTCAGAAAGAGACAAAAAATTCAAGCTGCAGATGAATAAACTGATGGCAAAAACTTGTAACAGATGCTTTATGTATTTTAAGACAGGTTATAATTTTTCACTCACTTTCATAATCAGCATTGACTAGATAATTATGATCAAGAGATAACTTTTCAATGAAGAAAATAATTTTAATATAGTCTCAGTACAAAATTAGGATAGTAGATTGCAGTCAGATTTTTTTTTTAAATGATCACCTAGAACAATGTACGTAGTGAAATGCATTTTCAGGTAAATGTAGGGCTGACGAGGCTGCAGACATCTGTCAGAAAGAGTCCTTGACTTTTACACCTTACGTGCTGCATGTGCTAATTCTCTCTATAAAACCTGTTGATCTGCAGAAAGCAACTTCTCACAGGTGAGTTGGACAGCAACGGTCTTGTCCATCCCAAAAGAGGGAATAAACTTAAAAGACTTAATTTTCTTTTTTTTTTTTTTAAACCCAGACTGATTGAAAGTAGGGCAAAACCATGTTACTCCTAACTTCCAAGGGTTTATATTTCTTTATGTCTTTCCCCAACAGGGCACAGCTGCATGCAAGCATCCAAGGCAATGAGCCTTCCTCTGGACTACTGGGATACCAACAGGAGGAGGAAAAAGTGTTGCACAAGCACTAGGAGAGGGAGAGCAGCCCTCCCATTCACCCACTTGAGCGGCAGCAGTTCAGACGCCATTGTCTCTGCCCCATCTAAGTGCCTGACTTCCCCCAAACCTTTCCCAAACCCTTGCCAGTGGGTCTGTCAGGTCAGCAAGTTCCAGGTAAGGTCCAGGTCAAGCCCGACGCGTCCAACCTTGTCTTCTACACAGTCAAGCCATTTCTTTGATAACCTCCAGACCTCTCAGGCTTATCTCAGCAGAAAACTGGCAGCAATTTACATCTCATATCTTCCACCAAGATCTTGGCTTCATTATTTCTTGCTTAGCCTGGTATAAACCAGGAGTAAAGGTCCTGGAACAGAATTATATAATAGTATTAAATCAGTAGAAAAGAGGAAGCAGGGAAGTTTATTAAATAATAAATAGATGTTCTCAGATTTTCTTAGGACCGTTATAGCTGCAGGCAGGAGGAGAGAAGGTCTTAACAAACAGTAATATAACTTGTTTTGCTACACACAAAACATTACCAGTTTCCTTTTTTTTGGAGTACATTCGCAGAACTATTACTGTAGTACACCATTTCTATTACTGTATCACTTCCTAGCCTCGGGCAATGTGTTTTCTTCTCCCCCTAAAAACAGAAAACAAAATTCTTTTCTGGACTTTGCAGTAAAATGGGATGTCCTGTGGTCTTTTGCTGAGCCTTAAACTAGCTCCCACCTGCACTGCCATGTAGCAGGGATGTCCTTCATGGTGTCATGCACACTGGCCTTTCAAACATGAAAAAAAGGAAAATGTGTTTGCAAGTCTCTAACAGCATAACAAAAAAATAATCCTAATAATGCTTAATAAACAGGTACTGAGTCCAGCCTGCCTCCGGAAAAAGGATGGAGAACATAGCATAGTCACTGACCGTAGATGCCTGCACCAAAGTAATGACATTGGGTCCCAAGAGAAGCTCATTTACAGACCCTGTTCAACTGAGCAAAATTGAGTCTGTTCTGCTCAGGTTTTCCTGACCTCATTCCAGAATATGGCACTCAAAAATGCACTAGGTCTCACACAGAGACCTTCCCTTCCCTCACGAAGGGAAAACTACTAATACTGTCATGTTCAAACCCAAAGGAGAGTATGCAGGGTCGGGTGATGCTGAGACCCTTCACGAGAACCTGCCTCCAGATATAAGTGAGGTCCAGAAAGCCACCAGCCTGCCCTCAACTTTTTGAAAAAACCTTTTAATGATGAAACTGGACATTTGACACACCTCACCTGGATCTCTGTAAACAGAGCAGGTGAGTGACCTCCCATGAACATTGCTTTGTCCCAGATGACCAACCCCCATGGTGCCCAGTCAGGTCAGGTCTATCCTCAGAATAATTTCCCCAGAAATGGTCCAGCATTTCATCTGCAAAACTGATAGTGTTGGGACAAGATAGGAGGATATGAAAATTAAAATTATCCCGACTTTCAGGATCCTCAGATTTTTAGGAAGGAGTTTCAGCTGTTAACATTTTTTGGCCCCTGACACACTGACAGGCAGTCAGGTCCTACAGTCTCCACCTCCATAAGGTCTGTCTCTTTTCGTTTCAGTTTCCATTTCTTTTTCCCACATTGGAAGGCCAGTAAAAACTTTAAAGTATCCTGGCCAAGATTATCTACTTTAGAGATAAATATCTCAGCCCAAGCAGTTTCCTAAACTGTAATTTATACTTTGATATATGCTTTGATAGTGGAAATTGAACCTTGGGATATCCTATCCCACCATCCTATTCCAGTAAATACCACTCTATTTTTAAAAAAGACTCTTTTTTTAAGTCACCTCTGCAGTTCTTTTTCACCTTGGCATAAAAACCACATATTCTTTGTTTTTTTCTATATTTCTATCCTTCCCTTTCCCAAGAATCTTAAAGTGCTGTGTAGACATGAATGAATAAATCTTCACAAACCTGTCTGAAACATAAATACTATATTTTTGAAGATAAACATTGTTTTATTAAAGTAGCACAACCCATTTTAATTCAAAATCTTCTTGTCCCATCCATAAAAACAAAGGTAAAGAAAAATGTCACTTTTATACTGGAGAGAGAACATATGCAGGGAAAAGGATTATCTTTGTTTATGATGTGTTGTTGAATTCTCCACTTTTAGTTGAAAATTTTTCTAAGCACACTGCCAAAACTATATGGTGTCCTTTCTAACACAATGCAGATGGATACTGTGACGTGGAAAGGAAAGTGTAGGAAGTGGCATTCATCACTGGAAAGGTCATATTAGAAGTAAATTGGTCTCACTAAAATGAAACCAAATGAAAATATAAGTTGTCTTGTAATCAGGTTTTTTCATTGTCTTTTCTTTCATTTCTGAATCCGTTTACTCCATTAGGATGGAATTACTCTGTGGTTACCTACCACAGTCACTTTTATTCATAATCTGGCATGTGTTGCCATAAGATGTGTTATTTGCTGCGTAAAAGTTTTCATCACCAACCATTATTGTGGTGGTTTAAATCAATCATATCGACTAAAATCTCAGTTGTGACTTCCTGAGTTCATTGGGCTTTGTCATCATCGGGCTCTCTTCAAAAGAAATAAAACTACAAGCAACTGAAAGCCTCAGCTTACATGTAGAGGTGGACAAATTTGGGGGTTGTTGTTTTTTTTTTTTAATGTGGAAAAGCAAAATTTCATTTTAAGGTCAACTTGATAATTTTAATTTGACTAGATATGAAGTGTTTTGTTTTCCAGGATGTTCAACCATTGCTAAATTCACTTTAATTCTGCTTTTAAATATAACACTGGACGATAAAGATGCCCATTCCAAAAATAAACAATAAGAGGTTTTCTTTCAAAAAAAGGCAGAAGAAAGCCTCTTGGCACCTTTGAAAAAGGTGAAAACTATTTTGAAAATGTCATACTAAATTCTTGAAGATTTTCCAATGTTTTCCCGTGTTCTTTTGAGTTCAAGTTCTTTACCATTTTGCTTCCACAGCAAATTCTACCTTTTCTTTCCTTTCATTAGAGGAGAAAAGGCATTGCCCACCTGGCACTTCAGCAATGCTGAAGATTAGTTTGAAACAGAATGCACCTGATCCTACTGTCATTGTACCCAACAGACATATGGGATGGCTCAGCGTAAACCCAAAGAAAGTAAATAATTTAATTTTTCTTTTTTACCATCTATCTCAAGTCAAAGCCTCTGGTCCCTGCACATAACTTACCAGAACATTTTTCCATTTTTGGAAGAATAAATAACATTCAGTGTTGCATTTACTTCTCAGTTGATATTGTAATGAATTCAAGTCTACATATTGAATAACTCAAAGAAAATATTAATGTTCATATCTATTAACTTTTAATGACTATTTAACAAATTCCAAGTACTATTTATTTTTGTGACTCACTGCAGCTCCCCAGATTTTAACAAACTTACAGCACTGGCTTTCAAATTACGTATTGAAGGGCCAAGTGGCCTGTTGATTTTGGACTGTAAGGTGCCAGAGCGTTCTGAGAATGAAAGGATTTATGTTCTCAAATGCAGGTGACAAATATTAGTCACAACTTTATATTTTGGACACTGCACATCCTGTTCCAAACAACCAGCAATTTTAGGGAATCTAAACAGTAACAACCTATGTAAAACTTACAATAAAGAATACAGCAAGGCATTATCCAGTGTAATTTTAAAAAAATGTAATTTCAGATGGATCACAAGAAATACACTTAAACAGTATATTGTGAAATTCGTCAATAAAGATACCTTTGCAATTAAAAATATTCAAAAGGGATGGGCAGTAAAAATCATCCTCACTTACCTAAGATGGGACATTCTCTGTTTAATAATGAAGTGATATAAAGCCTCAGGCATAAACTGCCCATTTACTGTTTGCAGTGAAGAGGGAATTTTTCTTCTGCACAAGTTATCACAAAATTACTTGCCAGTTTGTTTGAGGAGGGGCGGGGGGGAGGGGAGAGGGCTTTAACCTTTTTGTAGGGATAGGGAGCTGTTAACCTTCCTTTGAAGCTTGTGCTACCCATCATTTTCTAAGCTCCCTTTTTAAGAAAGTACTTTACATAACATACGCCTAACTTCACTTGTGACTCTAAGGGTATGAGTTTTGAGGTCTTAGAATTGCTTATCTAAACTGGAGCCAGAGACAAGAAACTGAGTCACAAGAACCTTTGAATGTAAGCTTAGATAGCAAATCCAGTGCTCTTCACTAACCTCCATTTCCAAATGCAATAATTTAGTCTTAAGTAAACAAACTTCCTAGCAAAGAAGAAAGAAGCACTAACAGAGAAATGAAAAATCTTTAGCTTTCATACAGAGAAACAGTATTTGGCACACTACAAAGTGAACCATAAATGCAATGCAGACTTAGCAAATGCACAGTGTTGTGAATGATTTGGTTTACCAGGTAATGGAGGCCCCTATAAAAAAATCTATTAGACATGCCAATGCAAGGGCAGAAAGCTCATTGTGATAATGGAAAGGAAAGGTTGTTCTTCAACAAGGAATAAATGCATTTGTTCTTGTGCTCTAGGCATTTCCTAAAGATATTTTTGCATCCTACTTGTTCATTAATAGAGGGATTGCAAATTGTAAATGACTAACTATAAAAATATATACAATTATACTATTTGAAATCATGTAAACTTATGTTATAGCATAGGGAAAAAATGAAGTGCAAGTAACTTGCAAAGGCTTGTACAATGTTGTCAGGGAAGGAAGAGACTGTTCTCAGTCAGCTGTTTGGGGTACTAGCTCACTTACAAACAAGATGTTGTGGATACAAGTAGAGGAGAAGGAAAACCTGTGAACAAATCGGTCTGAAACTTTCAGAGAAAAAGAGGCTTGTGAGGATAGGTATTGTTATTTGATTTCAAGTAATCCTACAGATGAAGGGATTTATTAAGAATTATCTCTCCTCAATTCACTTTATATACAGAGTAAAAATACTGATTAGCACCCTCAAAAACACATAATAACCTCAACTTGGCAGTATACAGAAAACATAATTAAGAATTAAAAATTATTTTTAAAGGTTCTTTATTTCTACAGTGAAGTGGAGTTATCTCAGTAGCTTACAGCCTTCTACAATTCAGCACACAGAGCATCAGCCTAAACGTATTTTCTTTTCTCTCCATTTGCCCTCAACCTGCGTGCTGACCCACTGCTCCAGATCCTGTCCAGTTCCTGATCATTCCTCGACTCTTAAATCACAGGTTTTTAAGAATAAATATTCCTGCTTTGTTAGTATCTCTCTTCACCCTTTGTTTTTTAATGGATCGCTATTCTTCCCAAGATGATGAACATTGGTCAAGAAGTTTTCACTCATCTTTATTCCTGGGGTGTTCTTTACCTCCGGTGTTTTCCCACATCATCTGCGCCTATACATTTAATATTTGTCATCTCCAGTATGTTGCCAGAAGTTTCCACACCTTCACTAAAGACCTTCCCACAGCTTGCCAGATGCCCAGCTCTGCTTACAGTGACTCCAACACAGTCTGCCTATATTTTCAGCAGCAGACTTAATAAAACTGATATTATGGCCTGGGCTGTTTGTCTCTAAGAAAATTATTCCTGTTTTCAACCTGCTTCAATACTGACAAGACATTGTTTTCAATGTCTTCTGCATAATGAAGATTGCACAGCAGTGAACAGCTAATCGGGGCCAAGTCCTCTATTTGACTTGTAAATGCCTCTGGCGGTCTTCCAAACTCAGCACAATTACTACAGATTTACAACACTTTAAAGTGAGAGGTACAGTTGGTCTAGTAAATCCAGTAACACATAAATGTTGAAAAATCACAAAATTGTCACCATTTAAGTAAGTTATGCTAACTTCAGGGCTTCTAGCTGTGCTGAGAAAAATGTGGAGCTCTATATATAGCATCTACCGATTTAGGGGTTTGTGTGTTAGCTCCTTTTAATATCAGGGACTTGCCAATGGAAACACAAGACAATGTTGTTGTACTCTGTACAACAAACAAAGTAAGTTTTTGTGCCCTTTGGCTATGGTCTATATCACATAAAATTTCTTCCACACGATCATATCAAGTGTGTTTGAAATGTGACCTCTTTCTGCTTAGGAAGGAAATTCTGTCATCAGACTTTTACCTTGACTTCAATAGACTTCAACGGGAACAGTGTGTTCCCACCCAAAGCAAAATTTGACTCTCACAATTTGCACTGTTTCTTTCTACGTTTTAGAGACTGCATTGATGCTGTCAATACAAGGAGGGAAAAAAAAAAAAAAAGGTAAAATGTAAGAACAGTGCCAAGCTTTGCCAGAAAATTTAGCAGATTATAGTATGCAACAGCTTGGACTCGGTATGTGTTAGAGCTGTGAACAGGAATCACTGCAAAACGAAAAGCTGTGAGAGTTATCTGGGGAGGTGAGGGAAGCTAGACTAACAGACTTCATAAAAATATTTTGCAAAATGTGTATTTTACTGAGCTACACACCACCACGGCTAGACTGCTTCTAGTAGTTGAGCTAGACTTCCTCATGAAAGCTTTCCTACATCAGCATTTCACAGTGTACTTAGTACCACATGCAGACATAATACTCCATCCTAGGAGCTCAGGTGTGAAATCTGATGGAAATTAATATCCCCAGAAAGGTCAAGTAACCCTTTGGCTTTGTACAGTAAATGTCATTGAGGGTGTGAAATGCAGAGACTTATATTGCATATCTTTCCCTCAACTTTAAAGAGAAAGTCTTTAATATCTTACTCAAATGAAACAACTCAGCTATAGCAGGGGAGACGTAAAGTACTATTATGGCTTTCATCTTAATGATTCACCCAGTTCTTGCTCCTTTTTGTCGCCGAGATAAATGAGTATGTTCAATGTCCTTTTATTAACTACTCACTCTGGGAAAGAGTGAAAAGGTTTTTGCAGCTGAAAGCTAAACTCTTCGTCAGTGCTGTTCCTGTTGGGAAAGAGTAGCAAAAAGAAAAGAAAGTATCTGATGCTGGTGCTGTCTTTTTTTCAAGCATGCTTCTTGAAAACAACAGTCATAACTCATCCATCAGCCATTTAAAGAGCTGGCAAAATTATATGGCTGTTGTGGTCCTCAGGTGCTGCTTTTAGAGTGTTCTCAGGAAACCTCAGCAATGGTGCAAATCTGGGCTGATTAAGCAAAACTCTTTCCAGCAGAAGGCAAAAGCGGGAAAAGGAAAGAAGATGGGTATGGGCTTGGAAGAAAGAGAACAAAAAAAGCAGGCTGTCAGGACTACATAGTCACTACCCGCATGTTTTTTAGGATGCAGCTGCTTAGGTATCCTTCCTGAGCTGAGGATGAAGTCCCAGCAGTATCATACTAGAACACAGAATCCCAAGATTTGATAGAAGTAGCAGCAACAGTGGCAAAATTTACCTCTTCCCCAGCAAACTAGCCTTTGGCTACTGCAGCAGCACAGATGTCCACCACGTGGACACACATCGAGCCATGCAACTTGTCCTCAGAGCCAGAGAACAGGCCTTGGCCAATCTTATTTACTGGTAAAGGCACAGCTGTCTTCTTTTTTGTAATAGTTAGGAACATGCTATGGTTGGTTCAGTTGTGTCTCATCTCACACTGGTTTTGCATCAAATACAATCTTAACATAATCCTTCAATAATGTCAGTTCATAATTTTGTTGAGGTTTCATACTTTTTCCTTGTAAATTTTACAAACAATTTGTTTGCAGTAGTCCTAGTCAATGTTTTGTTACCCTTGACAACAGCTCAAAAACTCCTTTTCCAAATTTCCTAGCATTTTCATTCTCTTTAGCTCAGAGAAGCCCAGGTGATGTTCTGTAAAGCAGAGGGACCATTTGGCAAGAGCAGTAAAAACAGGAGTTGGCAACCAACTGCCAGCAACAGAAGGGACCTTTTCAGTAAACATTTTCAATATATTCATAAATTGCCAAGCCAAAAAGAAAGGGAAAAGTGCAGTCAGGGTTGCAATGCCCTGGAGAATAGCAGTTTGGTTGTTATTTACAGGACAAGAAGGATGTGGCTGGAGCTTTGTTACAGAGCCTCTAACGTTAGTTGGTTTTCTCCCTTGGATCTCATTACTTTTACATGTTGTCATTACAGACATTCACATACCAACAATCTGATAGCAAGCATGTAGTTCTTTCAGGCAGCAACTGCTACAACATTTTGTTGATAATCCCCCCTAGTGAAGAATTTTTTTAAAAAATCAATTTGGTTTCAAAGCCTGCTATACTAAACTTATCAGCTTGTATGCTCAGTAGATTATATAGTATGCCAGATACAGAGCATTGCTACATGCAGATATCAAACCTCGGGCTACATTTTAATCAGAACCAAATACTGCAACACCAATTGCATGGGAGGAGAGAAAAATCACAATTTTCAAGCTAATATAGCTCATTCTTCTCATTGATGTCTTGTGCTTTAGGCTTATAAACCGACAGTGATGTCAGTGCAGTCACTAAATTACCAAGAGAGAGAAAACTTCAAAACTCAGCAAGAGGCCCTTAGGAAAGGGATATAGTTGCCAAATTAAAACCTCCACTCCCACTCTGTCAGCCACAAAGAAATGCTTCAGGATGCTTCAGCTCACTAGTCAAAATGCTTCTAAAGGAGAAGCACTCAAAAAGAAAAATCAAAACACAGTAACATTAGCTTCTGATATCCATTCCCATCTGCACTCAAAAAAGGTACTTATGATCTTATTTCCCTACGAAGGAGTTGGAACAATAATTTTAATTAGTCTATCCTTCAACCACACAGAATAACATTGTCCTAGCATTTAAAAAAAAAAAACACAACCCATCTAAAATTACAGCTTATCCAGCAAGAAATAATCTGAGACTACTGAACTGCAGAAAAAAAAGTCCAGAGCGGGTGTTAAAATTAATATGGGAGGGGTAATGCTGCTCCTAAAACATGAGAATGTACAGTCCAGAGATGATAGAGTTTGTCTTTTGAGGGGAGAAATCATCAATAGTGTTCAGTTATGATCCCATTTTATGTCGTTTCTATTTCATTTTTTTCTCCTGAGTAATTTAAGCTGTAACAACGACTGGCTCTAAGGAGCTGCAATGCACACCAGAAGGTTAACTCTTCAAAAAAGAAAAAATCCAACTCCTCTGATAAAAGGAGAGGCCAAATAAATGAAAATTTTGGCAGATGTGTGAAGAATAGGCCAAATTCATCTTTGGTGTAACAATAGTCTGCTTCTCTAACATAACCACAGGAAAGAATATGAATCATTATTTTAAACACAATGAGTAAAATGTGTTCTCATTTCACTGAATTACAATTGATTCCACAGCACTTGAGATATTAAGGGGCGGGGGGAGGGAAGTCCAGCACTCTTGATTTCATGACAATATACATCACTTTCACTAAAGACAAATGCAATCATGTTTTATGTTTTGAGGATATATTTAGTAATGAACATAGAAACTGGAATGCAAGGCCAAGTGAGTATCCCCAAATTGTCACACCACGTATTGGAAAAGCACTGATCTGGACCCAGACTGAAACTTCACAGCAGCTCGCTTCCCCAGGAGAAGCCAATATTCCATTCCTGCACACCTCTCTTGAGATACTCTGGAGGAAAACAAAAGCCATAGCTGCAAATGTGGGTAATTGCAAACACAGCAAGATGTGTTCTTATTCACAGAGAAGCTGGCTCTGAAAAGCTTGGGTCCTGCGATTCGGTCAGAAACACCGGTGCTTATAGGAATGAACTTCATTGAATTGTAATACTGTTACAAAACTGGTTAAAAAAAAAAAAATTGGTAAGGCACAAGTGTAGATGAGCATTTTATCTAATCAGTTGCTAACGCTTTTCTGCTCGGGCAGGGTTAATCAGACATACATAAAACTATTTCCTGGCTCTTTTGGAAAGCTTCTCCAGTGATGATTCCAACAGTATGAAAGGTTTCAATTTTGCAGAGTTTATATTGGCCTAAAGTGTACTGAATTTTATTTTATCACACCCTGTGGGACACATTCACACAAAGTCTTTTTTAAGACAGCTTAGAGTAAATCTAGCAACCCAGTCTGCCTCTCATCTATGAAGATTGAAACAAAGATTAATAAAGAATTAAGCAATGAAGTAGAAAGAAAAACTTAGAATAATTGTGTTTTGTAAAAACAGCACAAGTATTTATTCTGCACATGCTTTACAGGAGTTTTCTGATCAGGCTTAGACAGCTAGGAGCGTTGCTAATTCCAAGGAATAGTATACTAAAGTAATCAAGCTGCCTTAGGAAAACGCAACCAGATCAGCGTTACTGAGCTCCAGCATCAAAATCATGAAGTACAACAGACAAAGAGCGTGGCAGGCGGGAAACTCCTGCCGTTGGGAAGATGCAAAGAGCCCAGGCCAAGGCTGCCCACGCCCAGTCCCAGCCACTTTCTCAGACAAGTTTTGCACTGAGCTCCACATCCCTGTAGTTAAACTGCTCGTAGTGGCTTTAACACTAGCTTTGGTCTCTCTATAACCAGGAAAAGGCAAGCAGATGTCAGTGGCACTAGAGCACTGAAACAAGAGGTCCATCGGATCACAAGGCTGCATGCTAAGCTACTCCAGCGCCTCGTCCCTCGCCACTAACATTGCCTGAACAGTGGGGTAGTTCTCCTGTACTCAGAACTAAATGGAACACAAAAGGCATGGCTTTCTTATGAGAGCATCACAACCACTGTTACAATGTAGAGCAGCTTTAAAATCATCACTTTTGCACTCACCTTATGGTGGATTTATATCTCTAAAGCGAAGTACAAAGAAGAATTGATATTCAAGATCTCAATTCCATGCTAGAGGCCAAGGTTATACATGTCTTTTGCAATATGCTTAGACACTCCTAGAAATTGTTTTTAAAATTACTGCTTTTTTACACATGGTTCTATTTTTAGGTTAACCTCAATGAAATTAAGCAACTATACTGTTGGGAAGAAGGTGAACAATTACCACAATTCCACATTTTTCTACACACAGGTGTAAAGCCAACTGTATAAGAGCCTTACAGGGAAATATTGAATATATTTTTGCCCTATAGGCAAATCCCAAATATAACTTGTCAAAAATCTGTTTAAAGCATTTTCTTCTGCCTACAGTTGAGTCACTTGAGGTTTATTTTTTCTAGTGAACTGCTTAATTGGGTAGTTACCCCAACATATTAATTAGATTAAGTCATTTACAGAGTAAATTTTATTCCTCATTACTTAGTAAGTCGTAAAAAGATTACGGAGCACTGCCCTGGTCTTGCTATATGAAAGGACTTAGATGTGTTGCCTGCACAGCTAATGTGATTGAACCAGGTGAATTGTGGGATGCTATGGAGATAACAGATTGATCGTTTCATCTGTTTCACTCCTTCCCCATGGCCAACAGAAAACACGTGGCACAGAAGAGTGAAGAATTTTGTACATGCCTGGCTGCTGTATCATACATTGCCCTGAGCTGCAGGAATTCCCAATACATTGTGGGGAGGGGGGTCTAAGCAATGCTAGGAACCCTTCACCACGAAGCAGTAACGGTGGGATGACAGGAGAGCAAGGTCACTTCTTCATCCATAGTCCTGAGGTCGTCCCAATCTCAGCCCCAACACGTGGTATTTCACACTAGTAAATTTGAAGAAAGAAGCATATAGTGTAATGTTTTATGAAATATACCCCCTGATGGGCACTTAGACCTTGCAATATTCTGGCTCAGCAACTTACCATGTAAGATAAGGACTAGCAGAGCTTGCACTGACTGCACAATAAACTATACACAGAGTTGTAATCTATACAACATCCTTTGAGAACCAGATTCAGTCCAAAAGGCATTTGTATAACTCTCTTAACTCTTGCTACTCTTTCTGGCAAAAAGTAAACCCCGCTATAGCTAAAGCACTTTCCTTCCATTAAGCAATACAATACCATTTCATTGTCTCATAAATGTTTCTTCAGGGCTGCTCTGAACACTTCACCTCTGAACAGTTTCCATTCTTGAATTGCAGTATATGCAATGGGTGGTATTTGCTCATGAAGAGAGATTGCACTGTCAAGTTCGAGAATTTGAATTCAAATATCCTAACAGGTTTGAGCTGCTGTTGACAACCAGGTGGAAAGAAATCAATGACAGAAAATCTGCAGCTGTAGAGAGTGATCTATATAGGCAGAGATGAAAGCTGTCTTTATCCCTCAGTTTTAGCAAATTGCTGGAGTTGCCGATTTTCAACCTGGCATAGATATCCATATTCAACTCATTGAAGTATTATAAAGACATTTTCTCAATAAGAATTAATAGGTGAAATGAAGCCCTTTGCCTTTCTAAAGCCTCTAGAAACAGATATGAAAGAGAAAAGTGGCCTTTTAAACTTCACAAGTTACATCAGAAGCCCAGAGCAGCACCAGACCTTCCGAAATATGTTCCAGAGGGAGAAAGAGGGTCTTTCAGGAATGCATCCCATCTCCAGCTTTGCCTTGTTTCAGCTGCTGCTAAGACACTGTGGGATATTTTTTTTTTTTTTTAACACTCCTCCAAGTTTATACTCATGGCTCTCCTGCGTCTCTGGAACATATAGCAGTTATGGAACAGATTCGTCTTCCCAGATTCCTGAGACTGAAATGTCTAATAATGGGGTTTAGTGTTTTGTTTTCTTAAGCTCATGTTGGAACTCCACAGCCACCCTTTGGGGTCAAATAACATTTTCTGCACTTTGAATCGGGGACTCTGGCTGCTAAACATGGACTCCATCAACAAAACAACTTAAAATGCATAAAGCAATAGATATAGACTGTTTCCCATTGTCCTCAGCAATATAACAGTCAGAGGAAATAAGCCCTTCTGGGCTTAGGGAATAAGAATTGTTGCTATACAGAATGATGACAAGAGAAGTATAAATGGTTTAGATAGAACTTGTGTTAAATAAGGATCCTGATATTCAACATTATGGGATTGCATTTGTTTTCTTTCCATGTATAAAAATATGAACAAAGCTCTGTGTGAACACATATCAGCTTCTATATATTACTACAATTGTCTTCACACCTGGTGTTTTTTCAAGAAGATACCTCATTTTTATCCCTTTTGAAAATCATGAGTTATGACATGAAAAATATTTGTTCTTTCTATATTTAGCTGTTGCCAAGAAAATAAAAAATTTAAAAAAAAAAAAAAGCCTTAAGATATTATTCTCAAAGAGAAATTTTTTACTGAAGTTCTATTACTGCTTTGGAAAATGCTTGTTTTCAACAACTTGTCCTGTGCAAACATCTCCCTGTGTAAACTAGGAATTGTCTGGATATTGCTAGGTAGCTCACAACCACTACAAAAACATTTCAAGTAGTAGACAGGTTTCTGTGAAAGAAATTTTAGTCTTCCAGGTTGTAAGTATTAATGGAGTGTTCCCAGGTACGGTGATGGGGGAATATTATGGGTGTTCCTGCTCTTTGTCATGAAGGAATGGAAGTATTTGAGATGCCTCTTTCTCCAGTTACTCAAGAGGAAGGTAGCCAGGGAGAAAAAGCTCAGATACAGTGAAGGCAGGGACGCAAGAGGTTAAGTAAGCATAGACAGAAAATGTAATCCTGTTACTGCTGTGGAGTTTTCCAAAAGGACCCAGGGAGCTTGTCTCCACCTTAATTCATGGCTCCTGCCCCTGCATGGGGAACTCAGCATAGTACTCGTTTTTCTCACCTGGCATGCAGAATGGGAAAATTCAGGAAGGTACCAGAGCTAGGTGTTGTTTCCACAACCCTTCAGGTTTACCTCACACGTGTCAAGTCACAGGGCCGGATTCATTTCCCCATTTGACTCTGGGCTCGATGCACCCTGGCTGACATGACAACTTATGAGCATTCTCTGTGCAAGTCTTCTTGCACCAGTGAGAGGAAACCTGAAACTATACTTAAAACAATTAAAAACACTAAGTACATAAAATATTTCTATATAAAGTTAATTTGTTATATACCATCAAGATTAAAAGCTAGGGTAAAAATAAGCCTGAAAACTTGAGACCCATTGTATTTGTAAAGTGAACTGTACAAGTTCCAGAGCTCAGAATCATCCCTACTGCAGCTCCATTAAGAGGGGAGAGATCAAATATCAGGAGAATATCCTGTCTAGTCAAGGCAAGGTTTAGATAATATTACAATAACAGTTCTACCACTCACCTCTTGCATGGAAAGGGAAAGATAATCATACGTTACATTAATTATTTTTATCAATATTGTCCTCAACACTTAGCTAAGCTCTGCCTGGCAGAACGTGCTTTTTTGTTATATGTCTGTTCAGGAAAAGCAGGAAGCAATGAAAATAAGTAGAGGTCTAGAAAACATGACCTGCAAGGAAAGAATGAAAAAAACTGAAGTTGTTCAGTCTAGAGGAGACTGGGGGGAGACGTGGTAATAGTCTTCAAATATAAAGCAGACAAATGGGAAGCGGAAAAGAATCAGATTTTTCTCTATGTCCTGATGTGACAAGAAGTAATGGATTTGAAGTAAGGCAAAGAAGGTTCAGCAGGATAAAGCTTTAGCGTTATAATGATCCTTCCTCCATTTGGAGGCAGAGACTGAAAAATCTCTAGAGCTGTGCCTACACTAGTAAATATAACAGTGCTCAGGAATATTCCCAGGCACTGGGACTTCATCATCGGCACTGTCAAACCCTCAAACCGGGGTAGCTGGCATGCTTGTGCCAGCCAAGACACTCACATGCTCTAGTAGGCAGCACTCATGAGATGACTTGTCCCAGAGGCCATTCCCATGCAGAGCCCCTGGGAGCAGTTTGTAGGGGGCTTTTCCATCGCATTTATTCGCAGAGCCCACCAAAATTCCTGAGCATAATGAATGCACTTCTGCTGGCATTGTAGCCCTATGCTCTTTCAAAGCCCTATGCTTTATTTCAATGAATACTTTGGATACTGGGGTGGTGTGTCTTCAAGATCTCATAATAATATAGCACTTTCACCTCACAAAATGATTTCCTCTTGTACTAAGAAGCAAGGATCACACATGTGCATATGTACCTGTTGTATGCAAGGAGTGATCAGATAGGGGATACAGTTAAGAAAAACCAAGGACTAAACTTATTGAAGTATGTAGTAATTCTGCTACGTTCCAGCATCATCCATGTGTGAATTCTGCACTTCTTTAGTTTTGTGTAGTACTGATTGCTTTTTAGAAAAAAGTGGGTCTAGATAGTCCATGGGTCTATTCAAACGGAGGGTTGTAGCATGAAGAAGTCACTTTTTTACATTATTTAGCTAAGCCTCTGAGCACATGTATTTTACAGAACTCATCTGAATTCTTTTGTGGATTGCAATTTTGCAAGCTGCTTGTTCCTTTCCCCTTAACAATCTTCTTCCCCAGCCATCTGAGAGTCAACTGCTGTCTTTGTAATATAACAGCCTCAAACAACGAAGGATGGCCACATGAGACCCAACTTCATCACTCTCTCTGGATTCTGGCCCTCCCAGCAGCCGTGCTGGGGGTGCAGGTGCAAGGAGGAGAGGCATCCGCAGCTTACCTTCAAGCCAGGAGAAGGACACCAGCCAAGAAAAAGAAATCCCTCTGTCCCTTCAAACTTGAGTGCCTTTTGATTTCTGGAGCACACCTGCATTCTCTCAAACATAGGCTACGTGACTCCTAAACAAAAGCAGACGAAACCAATGAACAGAAAACAGTTATTGCTTGCTAGTACGTGAAAAGAATGTCACTTACTGCTGTTTATTCTTACTCAATATTCTGCTTGGCTTATCATAATTTTTTGCATTTTTATTTCATTAGCAAATGCAGAAAAAGAGAAGGAGAAGGAGTTGCTCTGAAATGCATCTTTAAGTATCACTTCTTGTCCAGGATTTATGCTAAAGTTGTCCTACTCCAAAAGCTGTTTTATCAGGGAGCTATAAACCTAAATCACATGGCCTTTCCTGATACACTTCATTAGAAGAAGACATAATAATGTATAGCTGACCAGACACAGAAAAAAAACTTTTTCTCATCTAATAACATTAGCATTTTGGATTTTTTTACCTTCTTTGTTCAGGGAGGAAAGCTAGAATTTCACAGCCAAAAAAAAGTTGAAAAAATAATATTTTAATATTCTACAATAAGTAGAAACACACTTATTGTTCACCACTCTTTTAATTTCAACCATATTTCCCCCCTTATGTTACATTTTTAAACAAAATCAATAACCTAAAAATCCAGGTTTAAGTCTCAGAACAGAATGTCTCATCAATTTCAAATTTTCTCTCCCCCAAAACATTTCATGCAGTGGGATTCGTCTAAGCTGAACTCTCAACAGAAAATCTCGGTTTCCATATGTCAATGAAGTTTCCCAAATCTACTGCTGCTTTATTGCAGGAGTAGATGACACTCCACCCTACTCATCAATGCAGACTAATGAACAGGTCAGGCTCCACCCTGTCCTAATCCTGCTGAGGCATTTGTGAACCATCTGTACGGAGAGGAAGCAGGACGAGTGAACACAGCTGCCAAGAGAATTTGTGTTTCCCTCTCCTTACTCGCACCATACGCATCCTAAATCTCAAAATAGCCTGCCAGACCCATAAGACTCTGTTTCTTGCTTGTATTGCCCTCTCTGGAGAAGGAATGCTGAGTAAGACGTGACTATCAGGATTAGAATGACTGTTGAATAATTTAAAATTCCTAAATGGAGGGAGGAATGTATTTTACACTTATACAGACTCCAATAAAGTGTTAATTTCAGTGAATTCTAAGCAACTTGAATGCATAAAGATTATTCATCATACTCTAAGAAGGACAGAGGTTGATAGGTAGAGTACAATACATATGCAAAGATTTTATCTTTTCTTATTTTAATAATATCCTCATTGTCATTGATGGAACTTCCGTAATTTCCCATAGGAAAAGTCAAAAGCCGTGATCTGGACAGAAACATTACAATTAGAGTTGGACAGAAATTTTCCAACCTAATTTTTTTCTGTTAGAAAAATGCTGATTCCATGAAATCAACACAGTCCCACGGCACATTTTGATTTCATCAAATACTTAGAAGGAAACCAGCTGCCTGGTCGCCTGCCAGTTTGCCTGCTTACCCAGCAGCCCACCTTGCAGGCAGCCATAAAGCCAGGGCCCAAGAGGCACAAGCCACAGCGTTCAGGACTTCTCCACTGTGCTCACAAAAAGACACCGAGACTCAGGAGATTTGCAGCCTAATATCCTGCTTGCACAGTAAAAAACATCTAGATGCCTGGGGCCAGGGTTGAGGATCCTTGTGCTGACTGGAGGTCCATCATCAATTTTGTTTTGAAAACATGTGGAAGGAAATGTTCCATCCATGAGACGTTTTAAAGGTTTGTTCCAAGATAGAGCTTTTTTTTTTTTTTTTTTTTTAGAATTTCCCGCAGAGCAGACACTTTAAATGCCATCTGACACTGCATTACAGCAAGTCACTACCAAATACAGTCATCACTGATTTTGAGTTGGGGGAGATACATACATTAGATTTAAAAGAGGCAAATAACATTACATTTACCAAAGACTCCATGTGCCCTGTAAAACACAGAAGACAGTTAGGAAGAAGTACACAAGGACCTGTAAAGTCACAGTATAATTGAGTGGGATTCTTCATTAATACACACTGGGTGAAAAAGATGATATACCCTGCTGAGGACAGCAGGAAGAAAAAAAAAGAGGAAGAATTATTCAGAATTCAAGAAATATTCCTTAGAGAGAGCACCATCTTGGTCAAAGAATAGGAGTGAATTATTAGCAACATAAAAGTCAGCCAGGAAAGTGTCTTAGCCAAGACTGCGATTTTTTGAGCTGTGCTTCAGGATCTTTAAAGAGGGATCCCACGACTCCTGAGCAAAGGCTCTAATGAAATCTGAGCAAGTGGAAACCTTTTATCAGAGAGTCTAGAGTCACTCAGAAGTAACAGGAGGCAGAAATACATGTATGGTTCCCTTGTCTTCCAGCTGTAGTTGTTACTGGGCAGTAAATGATGGGGTAATTAACAAAGAGTAAATGGGGTTCGCCGTTGGAAAGTAGTCGTCACATCACCTAAGGCAGACTTTAAATTATACACATGCTGCTAAATGAGAGCAGGAATCAGGGCTACTATCCTGATACCTAAAGATCATCAGGCAAGCCTTTTGCCCCTACAGCTCAGACTCAAGGATGCCTATCATTTTTAATATTCTTTTGCTTTGAAAATATAACAAATCTGTACCTTTATTCCCACCAGGTTTTTAAATACTTGCAAGGTAAGAGAAAGCTTCATAATAGAAAGGACCCATCGCTCATCGCCATGCAAAACCACAAACAAGCAACACTGCTGGGAAATTCAATATGTTACTAATCTCCCAGCCTACAAAATCTTCAGCAAGCCATCTCATCTGCGAAGATCAGCATTATAGAATAACGTGGCTAAAGGCTCCTCTTTTGATAGGCTAAAGGCAAGGTAACTGAGTGCAACTCTTACTCGGTAACTATTAAAGTTATAATCAAACATAGCTGTACTGAATAATCCATTGACAGACTTAGAGAACAAATTGCCTCAAATCTGAGGCCACTAGAAAGGCAGAGTCCAGAAATTACTGTGTTGAAAAGAAAGCCTGTGAATTAATCATGTAAGTATACTAAAACCTTAATAGTTTTGAACACTGAAGGTGAAAGAACATTTGTTCACCAAAGGTCACTCTTCCAACTCAAGGGGGAATTTTAAAGAACACATGTTGGAAAATTTGCCTCAGTATTTGTGTTATTTCACCCCTGGGCATCGTTTGCAGTGTAAAGCAATTAGTCTGGTAGCCAATGAGCATCCTGGTGTTGAAACCCTCCAGGAAAAGTCAGCATCACTTAAAGTAATAATACCTCACTGCTGGACCCTGGTTCTCATGAATAAGTATTCACTCTTTATTAAAAAAAAAATTATTCCAGGCTAGAAACCAAACAAGCCAGACTGATATAAAAACTACAGATCCACTGCCAGCAGAAGGAAGGCAACAGCAACTGTGAACCTTGAAGCCATCACCTTTGGAAAGAGGGGAAAATTAATGACAACATTGCTTTAATGGGTGGAGATCAGCGTAAGCATATGTCTGGAAAAGAAGCCGCTGACCAACTTTTCTGAAACAAACGCTCGGTGTGGACAGGGCATCCTACACCAAGCTATGATTTTACACGGATTTCTGTAAAGGAAATACAATCAGAGCAGCTGTGACAAAGGATGTGGTGAAATAATTAAAAAGAAAGTCTGATTGCCATCCAACCACATTTTACTATTTCCTTAACTGTCAATGTAAAAGAAAAGTTAATGTAAAATAGTTTTTTCTCATTTAGTTTTATATAACAGAGGCTATAGTAATCTCCTTGGAATTTGGTGCCTCTCCAATGTTTATCACACCATTTATCATCCAGATTTCCAGCTTGCAGAGATGTATAATACGAAGCACAACTGCTAAATCACGTTACTCTGCTGGCAAGAAATACCATCTATCGTATGTAAAAGGAGTTCAGTGGCTGATTTATTCAAATGGTTACATTAGTTACTTAATATGACCGAAAAGGCAAAAAAGATTTTATCTATGATAAGGTACACTGCATGAATGTTTCTAATGTGAATACATAATAGACCCATACTGAAAGTTATTTTTATAACCAATATGCTGTACTACTGTGGAGCATGTGGGGTTTTTTTCCAAATACATGCCCCATATACCTGGGTTTTGCCACTATAGTGATACGAAGCATCCTTAAGCCATCCTAAATGGACAATTTCTGATTCCCTTTTTGCAGAAGCAGCTTTCTTCAGAAAAACTCTCCTGAGGATCCACTAAAATAATATACACTGAGAGCATGGCTGGCCCATGCTGACTTTTGCACACTCCCAACTTCTGGAAGATCCTTGAAGATTTCCCTGAAGGAGTTGGATGTACATCCTGTATGTACATTAATATATCCAGATTAATGAACATACTGAATGTACATTAATATATGCAGATTACTTACATAAGTGAACATAAGAAATAATGGAACGACTATCAGAAATCTTCTACTGCTCTCATCATATACAGTGTTGA
Source organism: Pelecanoides urinatrix (assembly GCA_013400755.1). Taxonomy (NCBI): domain Eukaryota; kingdom Metazoa; phylum Chordata; class Aves; order Procellariiformes; family Procellariidae; genus Pelecanoides; species Pelecanoides urinatrix. The sequence goes on from VZTQ01001702.1 coordinate 55,359, forward strand.
GTACTCAGTGCTATACAGCAACTCATCTGTGTAGAAGAGCAACATCTTCACCTGTTCCCCATGGGGAACAATGAGTGGCTGCAAGCACATGTTAGATATTTTGTGGGACTGGCACACTACTAGAAGCTGAAAATACAAATTTTCTTCTTCGTATTACAGGGGTCTTGCCGGTTTTGCCTGATAACTAGTTAGGGACTCTAATGGTTGCAGACCACATACTTACTCAGACTGCCGTAGAGCAGGATTTGCAACACTAAATCATGAAACAAGACTCCAAATCTGAGTTATTTAAATTGCAGGTTCCCAAAACACATAATCCCAGGGAGAAGAAGAAAGAACAAAACCATGAACAGTTTCCCAAACATTCATTGGTGGCATGGAGATAGGTGAGGGAGAAACATGGACCTGAAGAAGTTCACCAACTCCATTTTCCACCACCAGATAAGTGCTACATCCACTCCATAAACCCCTCCAGCCTTCACGTGTCCTTACGGTCAAACTCCCCTTCTGCCTGCCTGCTACATGTGGTGTATGAAAGCAATGCAAGATCAACACTGGAAGACATAAAAAACTAGGAAATACAAAACTGAGCTATAAAGTGTGGTGTGGAAGGGGGATTGCCTGGGAGCTGGGCCAAGGGAGCAGGGACAGCAGGGCTGGGGAGCCTCAGCAGAGACTGCCAGGGAAGTCAGCTGGACCCAGGGCTCCATGTGGACCAAGGGCTTATTCGGTGTGCAGACCACATCATATAACCAAGGAGGCCTGCAGTCCTTCAGTAAGATGCTTCCTGCAACCCAGCAGCGGAAAGAAAAAAAAAAAAAAAAGAAAGAAGGAGTAGCTTAGGTTGTTCTGCATAAGACTTCTTGTTATAATAGCCCAATGGTCAAGAAAAAAGATGCAACAGCACAGCTAAATGTGGAGCTAGTAAAACCATGGCCCACTCATCACTGAGCCTGTGCGAATGACAGGCTGGAACAAACGATTAACAGGCTCCTTCGAAGGCTGCAGTTTGTTTGTGTGCTTGTTTTCAAAGCATCTTCCGCCAGATGAAGAGCTCTAGAGCTAGCAGGCTACTCTGTGTACTTGAGTTTTGTTTGTTTCAAGGTCTCCACAAGGCAAAGTGATTTACTGATATCACACCCTCAGTCAGAGCCCATCCTCCCTAAGTTGAGGACTGCTCAGGTTTCCACTCTCTAGCTATGTGACGTGGTAGAGGAGCTGAAAACGGTATCCAAATTTCTACATAGTAGGTAACGTTGGGTGCCACAGAGACACAAAGTAGGAGAGAGTCTGTTTTCAGAATGACAAGAAAAAAGTAGTCTATGGTAACTGCTAAGTAATAAAGCTGTCAAGATGCTGGAAAATAGACCATGTCTGCAATTTCTCTCACCATACCCATTAGCTACTAAACCTTCCAACATTTCACAGCACAACCACAATTCCCATCTTATTATAACAAAGGGTATAGTAGGGATTACAAAAATTTAGGAACCACATGGCACCCTTTACCTAACAGCAGATGCATTTGAACTCCGGATCTACCATTTTCACTGTGGTAGTTATCAAATAGTCACCTCTGTAATAAAACACTTCATGGTAACTGCAAAAAGCAGCTAAGGGGAAAGAATTATACAACCAGGAAATGGGGAATAATCACTGAGGCGGCAGAGGAACCAGAAGTTAATATGGGATTGTAAACCTGTTAAAAAAAAAAATACCATACACAACTATTTATGCTAGGGCTCCCTATGCCAGAAGGAGCAGAACAGGATAACTGTATCGACTTGAAGCCAAGAAAATGTGGTTGAGGCATTAGGTACATTTTTCTCACAACATAGTTAAGGAAGCAATGCATGCATAGAGAGATTATGCAAGCCTCATTACCAGGCTTGAGGAGATCAGTGCAGGCTGGTGCCTCTGCACATCGGGGCATCGTCAGTTCTTTTCTAACCATGCATTTCTCTGACCAAGAAGCAGTAAAGACAAGAAGCTTAGTTTTATGCTGATGGGGCTTGTGCCATGAAACTTGTGCTATCCAGTTCAGCCAGTGGCATTTTGTCCTTTCCTGTTAAGATTCAGCAGCTCCTGAGAAATCACAAGACGCAGTGCATCCCCCGTCAGCTAACTCTCCTCTGCTCAGTGGTACCCCTGTGTCTCTGCAAGGTACAGCCTCATCTGCCTTAACACCATACCACCCACAGGAAGACCACTGTATAACCTTCACCTTCCCTTTCGTCCTTCACACCTCTACCCATGATGCTTTCAGCACAACTCGTGCACAGCAGGCAGCAGGCACCTCCTATTTAACTGCTGAAACGGCAGTAAGACCTTAGTGCCAGAGCAGGGGTAACTCCTGCATAAGAGGTCTCTCAGGTCACACACACACCTCTCTCCTTTGCACGCATGCACACAAGTCAGGAACAATGCGACGGGCTTTATTAGAGTAACAACTGCTAGTTTTCTCCCACCACTTGACCAGTCTTCTCTTTACAAAGCACTAAGCCACCAGGTTTGCACACCATCCATTAGCTACTGCCCTGTCCCTGGAGGCAGGCGTGAGGTCTCCCAGGTATGTACCTTCACTCTGTGCTATGAACTAAAGGCTTGAAATGAGCTTTCTGAGATTTATGAAAGCAGCAGACAACCCTAAGTCTGCAAGTACTGAGGTTTTTGGGTTGGGTTTTTCAAGGGAGAGGAGGTGCGATGAGGTTAGAGGGGAAGCTGTTCCCTAAAGTTATTCAGTGACAAATATGTCATTTGAAGTCATTATGATTTGCTCTTGCAATGGTCATTTTGATATTTAATATATAAAGGG